>JAJEJO010003188.1:261439-340121 GCA_020662805.1 Glaucomys volans | reverse complement strand
GTCACATCATTCTCTTCTCGGATCACTTTAATTATGAACATTCTGAACTCCATTTCTGTCATTCCTTCTACCATGCTGTCTTTGGGTTCTCTTGATATGTCATCTAGGTTTAATTGGGACACTTTCTTCCCGTGTTTTCTCATGGTGCTCGTGTATCTTCCCCTCTGTTGCTTGAGGGGTGTTTGATCAAGTGGTGACCCAAGAAAGGTGCTGTCCCACTACCTCCAGGTTGGGAATGATCAATGCTTCTGGGCAGAGGCAGCCTAGTGTTGATAGACAATTAGATACAGCAAGGTGGTAGACTCCGGGCCTGGGTGTGGGCCTGGGCACTAGTTCAAGTTGGGGTGGTGTCACAGAACTGTGCTCAGTGATGGAGACACTGGGCTTGAGAGCCCAGGCTGACCTGAACTCCTCGCTGGGGGTTCAGGCAGTGGCAGGTGGTTGCTCTCTCCTGGGGACACTGTAAGCTATTGCCAAAGGCCCAAAGCTCCCTGCCAGATCACTTCAGACACTGCTGACACTGCTGGCGGCCCCAGGAAGCTGGAAATGGACCCCCACTGCCAGGGAAACCGCCAAACTCAGAGCAGTTCCACCTCCCCGCCGGGGTCAGTGATTCCAGGGGCTTTGGGCCAACCTCTCCAGGTGCGGCTGGAGGGCCTGGGAAGCCCAAGATGGGCCCTCTCCGCCAGGGAAGCTGGGGGGAGTGGCACTGAATAGTTCCCACTTTCCGCCAGAGACTGCGTTCCCAGAGTTTCCCGGTTGAAGCTCCCCTGATGCAGCCGAAGGCCCCAGGAAGCTGGTAATGAGCCTTCTCCACCAGTTAAGCCGCCAAAATGGCGTGGGGTACTTCCATCTCCCCACCAGAGTCCGCGATCTCAGAGTTTCCCGGACGCCTCTGAATGCCCAGGTAGCCTGAGATGCTCGGTCTCTGCCTGGGAGGCCGCCGGCTGGTGCTGGAGCCACGGCCAGTGACTCCAAAGTGCTACTGGGGACCCGCACTCACTTGTTGGCTGGCGCTGACCCAGGTCGGTGGCTCCGAAGCAGCTGCAGGGTCAGGCGCTCCCGGATCGTAGCTGTCCGGCTCCCGGATCATCGCTGCCCGCGGCGGGCCTAGCCCAGCCCGGCTGAGTTGGTTCTGGAGCGGCACCTGGGGACCCCTTATATGTGCTTTGAATATAAAATCTCGTTGAGAGTCATATTCCTGCTGTTTGAATCCCGAGCAAGTAGGAATCCACGGAGCAAGTAGGAATGCAGCCTTCCTCTAATCCGCCATCTTGGATCTCCTCCACTTCCTTAATTTTTCATCAAGAACTCCCCATTTTTTTTCTCTTTTCATTTGTGTATCAGATAGTTCATGGACATATTTTTTTTCTTTTTTCTTTTCCATTTTCAGCATTTTTTGAAGGTAGTTATGTTTCATGGCTCTGTTTTTGAGGCTTGGATTTTTAATTAGTATACTTTGGTTTTGTTTAGGATTGATTTTCATTTTTATACTTCCCTTGATTCTCTTTCTCTTTTGCTTCTAGTAATAGCCAAATTCTATTGTCTTCTCTTTCACTCTTCCTTTAATTTTTTATTTGTATTTTCTTTCTTCCTTCCTCACAAACATCACACCCTACATCTCTTCTGCATTCTCCCTCTTCATTTTTTGAAATTAAACTCAACTCTTTGGGAATAGTACTGTTTTTACTGATGGCAATTTCTGATCATAACATTTCTGTTTATTGTGCCAATCAACATTGTACATGTCATAGTAGGAACTGAATATTTTGTTCATTGCTGTATATTGTTTGCATTGGTTGTTGTTATAATCTCTCCCCCCGCTAAACAGTGAGGTATTGGAAAGCTTCAGCAATATTTTGAATTTATTAGGTAGAAACTCTGCTGCTTCAGATTCATACTGATAAATGGGTAGACACACAAACAATATGAAAAAGCAAGAGAACAAATCATTCCAAATAAACCAAAATGCTTCAATTACAGACTCCATTGACACCAAACTGGAGGAAATGTCAGAGAAGGAATCTAGAAAGTTCATAGTTCAACTTCTCTATGATGTAATGGATGATATAAGAAGTGGAATCAGATAGAAAATATAAGAAGCAAAAGACCACTTCTATAAGGAAATATAGACTCTGAGAAAGGACCAATTGGAAATACTCACAAAGAAGTAATCAATAAATCATATTAAAAAGGCAATGAAAAACATCACCAACAGACTAGACCATTTGTAAGACAGAGTTCCAGGCAATAAACACAAAATACATAATCTTGAAAACCACACTGATCATGGAGAAAAAATGTTAAGAGAAAATGAACAGAATTTTCAAGAAATATGAAATAACATGAAAAGACCAAATTTAAGATTTATTAGGATAGATGAAGGCTTAGAGATACAAACCAAAGGAATGTACACACTTTTCAATGAAATAATATGTGAAAATTTCCCAAACCTAAATAATAAAATGAAAAATTAAATACAGGAGACATATAGTACTTCAAATACACAAAATTACAACAGACTCACACCAAGGCATATTGTTGTGAAAATGTCTAACATTCAGAATAAGAATAGAATTTTAAAAGTTCCTAAATAAAATGACAGGTCCCATTTAAAGGTAAGCCAATCCAGATTTCAGCTGATTGCTCATTCCAGTCCCTCAAAGCTAGCAGTTCTTGGAATCATGTATACCAAACTCTGAAAGAAAGTGGATACTAACCAAGAATACTACACCCAGGAAAATTAACATTTATAATTGAAGATTAAATGAAATCTTTCCATTATAAACAAAAGTTAAAAAAAATTCACAACTAGAAAGAAAGCACTACCAAATTTACTCAATGAAATATTTCATGAAGAAGAAATAAAAAATAAAAATTAAACCAACAGGAGGAATTACAGAAGAATAGTCAATCAAAGAGAATTGATTCAATACAAAAACTAGAGATAAATCCAAATGATAGGGAATAAAAATCACCTATCAATTCCAACATTGAATGTAAATGGTCTAAACTCCTAAATCAAAAGACATAGGCTGACAGATTGGGTTAAAAAACAAAACCCAACAATATTCTATCACCAAGAAACTCACCTCATAAGTCATCCACAGAGTGGATGGTGGAGGGAAATATATCATAAAAAAAGATCATGTAAATGGACAGGAGTTATACTCTCACATCAGACAAGTGGACTTCAAGCCAAAGTTATCAGAAGAGACAAAGTCATTTAACACTGCTTAAGGGAATCATACAAGAAATAACAATTACAAATATTTATGCCCCAAACAATGGAATATCTGCATACATCAAACAAACCCTTCTCAACATCACGAATCAAATAGATCACAACCCAGTAATACTGAGTGACTTTAACATGCCCCTCTCATCACTGGATAGATCTTCCAAACAAAAACTAAATAAAGAAACTACAGAACTAGAAAATTCTATTAGCAATTTTGTCTTAACCAGAATAGAATATTTCATCCATCCATGACTAAATATTATACTTTCTGCTCAGCAGTGGAATCATATTCTAAAATAGACATTATCTTAGTCCACAAAGCAACTCTTAGCAAATAAAAGAGAGAGACTACCTTGCATTCCATCAGATCATAATGGAATGAAATTAGAAATAAATACTATGATAAGAAAATAGAAATTTCTCTGAAACCTGGAGACTAAAAAATACCCTATTGAATGATGATTGGGTAGCAGAAGAAATCAGAGGTGAAATGAAAAATTACTTAGAGGTAAATAAGAATAGTTATACAACATATTAAAATCTCTGGGACACTATGAAGGTGATCCTAAGAGGAAAAATCATAACATTGAACTCACACATTGAAAGAATAGAAAGACACCAAATAAATAATCTAACAATACACCATAAGGTTCTAAAAAGGAGAACAAATCAACACCAATTTCAGTAGAAGACAGGAAATAATTAAAATCAGAGATAAAATCAACATAATCGAGATAAAAATCAATTTAAAAAATCAAAGAAATAAAAAATTGGTTCTTTGAGAGAATAGGCAAAATGGATAAGTCCTTAGAAAAGGTAACCAAAAGGAAGATGGAAAAAAACTCAAATTGTTAAAATTTATAATAAAAATATCACCACAGACACTACTCAAATACAGAGGATAATTGGAAACTATCTTGAAAATATATAATCCAATAAATGAGAAAATCTTGAAGACATCAACACATTCCTAGAGATATATAACCTACCACATTGAACAAGGAGGATATAGAAACTTTAAACAGATCATTTTTAAGTTATGAAATTAATGATGCCATCAAAGCCTTATAACAAAGAAAAGCCAAGGGCCAGACAGATTCTACAAGACCTTCAAAGAAGAATTAACACCAATACTCCTCAAAGTATTCCATGAAACAGAAAAGGAAGGAACACTTCCCAACTCATTCTTTGATGCTAGTATCATCCTGATGCCAAAACCAGACAAAGACACATTCAGGAAAAAAAAACTTCAGAGAGATATCCCTAATGAACATAGATGCAAAATTCTTAATAATATCTGCCAAATCACATACAAAAACACATTATTACAGAGATAGTGCACCATGATCAAGTGGGTTTAATCCCAGGGATGCAAGGTTGGTTCAACATACGGAAGTCAATGAATGTAATTCACCACATATAGACTAAAGACAAGAATAATTTTATTGCCTTAATAAATAGAGAAAAAGCATTTGACAAAATACAGCATCTATTCATTCACAAAACACTAAGGATAGTAGAACACATCTCAACTTCATAAAGGCTATATATGCAAATTCAAGGACAACATCATTCTAAATGAAGAAAAATTGAAAGCATCCTTTCTAAAACTGGAATAAGACAATGATGCCCTCTTTCACCACTTCTGTTCAACATAGTCCTTGAAATTCTAGCAAAAGCAATTAGGCAAAAGAAGGAAATTAAAGGAATACAAATAGGAAAAGAAGATCTCTGTTAACCAATTACATGATTCTATATTTAGAAGACCCAAAAAGCTCCTCCAGAGAACTTCGAGAACTCATTAATGAATTCAGCAAAATAGCAGGATATAAAATTAACACTCATAAATAATTGTGTTCCTATACACCAACAATGAATCAGTTGAAAGAGAAATTAGGATAATTCTCCCATCTACAATAGCTGCAAAAAAAAATAAAATATGTGGGATTCAATCTAACAAAAGAAGTAAATGACCTCTACAGTGAAAACTACAGAACAACAATGAAGACGACCTTAGAGGATGGAAAGTTCTCCCATATTCTTGGATAGGCAGAATTAATATTGTCAAATGGTCATATTACCAAAAGTGTTATACAGATTTAGTGTAATTCTTAATCAATTTTCCATGATGTACTTCATATAAATAGAAAAATCAATCATGAAATTCGTTTGGAAAAATAAAAAACCCAGAATAGCAAAAGCAATTATTAGCAAGAAAAGTGAAGCAGGAAGCATCACAATACCAGATCTTAAATTATATGACAGAGCTTTAGCAGAACAACAACATGGTATTGGTACCAAAACAGATATGAAGTCCAATGGAATGCAAAAGAAGACACAGAGACAAACCCACATAAAACTAGACAAGGGGCCAAAAACATACTCTGGAGATTAAATTGCCTCTTCAACAAATGGTGCTGGGAAAACTGGAAATCCATATGCAGTAGTAGAATGAAATTGAACCCTTATCTCTCGCCCTGCACAAAACTCAACTCAAAGTGTATCAAAGACCTAGGTATTAGACCAGAAACCCTGCACCTAACGCCAAGAAAATATAGGTCTGACACTCCAACATGTCAGCTTAGGAACTGACTCCCTTAAGAAGAAGTAAAATTTAAAAAATCAATAAATGGGATGCAATAAAATTAAAAGTTTCTTCACAGCAAAGGAAACAATCAGGAGTATAAAGGAAGAGTCTACAGAATGAGAGAAAATCTTTGCCACCTTCATCTCAGAAAGGGGATTAGTTTCCAGGATATAAAAAGAACTCAAAAAACCGAATACCCAAATGAAATAAATATCCAATCAATCAATGGACTAAGGAACTGAACAGGTATTTCTCAAAAGAAGAAACCTAAACAGTCAACAAATATATGAAAAAATGTTGAATATATCTAGCAATTACAGAAATGCAAATTAAAACTATACTGAGATTTCACCTCACTTCAGTCAGAATGGAAATTATCAATAATACAAGTAACAATAAATGTTGAGAAAAGGGTACACTTACACATTGTTGGTGGGACTGAAAGTTAGTGCACGCCCTCTGGAAAGCAATATGGAGATTGCTTAAAAAATTAAGAATGGAACCATCATTTGATCCAGTTATCCCACTCCTCAGTATATATCCAGAGGGTTTGAAATTATCAAACTACTGTGTTGCAGCCACATGTAGTTGCACAATTCACAATAGCTAAGCTACTCAGCTAGCCTAAATGCCCAACAAAAGATGAACAGATAAAGAAATTGTGGTATATATATACATTATGGAATATTACTCAGCCATAAAGATGAATGACTTTATGACATTTGCAGATAAATGGATGGGAACTGTAGACTATCATGCTAAATGAAATAAGGCAATCCCAAAAAAACCAAAGGCCAAATGTTTTCTTTGATATTTGGAAGCTAACCCACAATAAAAGGGTCAGAGAAGAATAGAAGTTCAGAGGATTAGAGAAAAGGAATGAAGGGAAGGTAGCAAGGATGGGAATAGGAAAGACTATGAAAAGAATCTGACATAACTTTCCTATATAATGCATATGAAAACACCACAGTGAATCCCACCATTGTGGACAACCACAGACTGGGACCCTAATTAGAATAAGATATATTTCATACATGTATAATTTTATCAAAATGGACTCTACTGTCAAATACAACTAAAGGAAATCAATAAAAAAGACATATTCAATACAATACTAGCAAAAATTAATTCAGCAATATATAAAAAATACAATAATTGAGTATAATTTATTCCAGAAATAAGACAAATATAACCCCTGAAAATCAATTAATGTTAGAAATGATATTAACAGCATAAGGGACATAAGTTCATCTCAATAGAAACATAAGCATTTCACATAATTTAACACCCTTTGATATTAAAAATAATAATAATAATAGGAATAGCAAGAAATTCCCTCAACCTGAAAGTGGTCCTCTATGAAAAATGTAGCTCTCAGAAGGGACAGGAAACATGTCCTCTTTAATTAGTTGCACAGAAGAAGGAAATCTCTATAGATAATCTTATACATCAAAGTCCTAGGTGATACACACAGACACACACTGTTAGAACTCATAAACAGGTTCAGAAAAGGAGAAAGGTTAGCCAGGCATGGTGGCGCATGCCTGTAATCCAAGCGACTTGGGAGGCTGAGTCAGGAGGATCGCGAGTTCAAAGCCAGCCTCAGCAACTTAGCGAGGCCCTTAGCAACTCAGTGAGACCCTGTCTCTAAATAAAAAAATACAAAATAGGGCTGGGGATGTGGCTCAGTGGCCGAGTGTCCCTGAATTCAATCCCTGGTTCCAAAAAAAAAAGGAGAAAGGTTAACATAAAAATCAATTATATTTCTTTATCTTAAATTTTATTTTTATATACTACCAAGAACAATATATGAAAACAAATTAAGAAAAAATGCCATTATGATACCATAGAAATATTCTTGGGAATAAATCTAACAAAAATAGTATACAATTTCTACACTGAACAGTATGAGACATTATTAGAAGAAATAAAATATCCAAATAAAATTTATGGATAAGACTTTAAGATTGGAATACTTCTAAAGTTGATCTATAGATTCAACACAATCTCTATCAAAATCCCAATTGTCTTTTTTTCAGAAATAGACAAACAGGCCCTAAAATTCATATACAAATATGAGCAATGCAAATAGTAAATTATTCTAAAAAAAACAGAACTCCATTGAAGGGCTCTCATCTCCCAGTTTCAGAAGTTAATATGAAGCTACAGTTAAACAAGATTGCAGTGGAAGGATAAACATATAAATCAGTGGAATAGAACTGAGACTCCAGTAGTAAACACTTATATTGATTTTTGACAAGAATGGCAAGATAATTTAATAGGAGGAAATAGTGTTTTTTTCCAACAAATTGTGCTGTAAAATTAGACTCTTACCCATCATTCATAAGAATTAACTAAAAACACATCATAGGCCCAAATGTAAGAGCAAAAACTATAAAATTCTCAGAAGAACACCTAGAAGTAAATCTTTGTGACCTTGAATTTGAAAATAATTTCTTAGGCCTAATACCTAATCCATGAGCAACCCTGGAAAAATAAATAAATAAAATGAGCAATTAAATTAAGAACTTTTTTTTACTCGAAAGGATAGTAGCACAAAAGGAAAAAAGAAAACCACCAAGTGAGGATGATATATTTCAACCATATATCTACTAAGAAACTTTTATCCAGAATCTACAACGAACTCTTACTACTCTATAATAAAAATAGAAACACAGCACTGGTCTTTTTTCAATGGATCTGATCACATTCACCCATCCAGAAGGTTGACTGAGTTCTAGACAGCACATCGGAAGCCGGGCAAGATGCAGTGAATGGAGCAAGGCCTTGCCCTTAATCAGCTCTCGGCATGACTTTGGGGTTTGAGAAGAGTCCAGGGTGAGTGTCTCAGGAATGCAGCTTTGGATAGTGATTTTCACTCACCAGTCCTAGAGCAGGATAAAAAGGAAGGGGAATTTGGTTTTAGATACATACAGGGAGCAGAAGGTGCCTGTGGGAGAGTGAGTACAGCAGCAAGATTGTCAAAGAGCAGGTTACCAAGCAGTGATTCGGGCATCGTCTATGTACAACAGGCCACTGAGGCTGTGAGGGTATTTGTGTGGATGGAGCGAAACAGGGCTGAGGCAAAGAAGGTGTTACTGAAGTAGGATGACGCTTCCTCAAGCAGTCCAACACATTTCAAGGAAGAAGAGGAGTGGGCCTTGGAACAAATCAAAGCAAAGCAAGTTGCCAAGGATGCAGCTGGGGTGCTTGACTAGTGGAACTGGAGGAAGCCATGTCCTGCCATTCCTCTAAACTGGCCCACTAGCATTCGCTGAAATCAACTGTCGCTGCTCTGCCTTTTTCTTTGATTTTCAGTTTCCCTGGAGGTTTGTATTTCCTCTGCTACCTCCTTTCCTGAAACCATTCCATGTTTCTTTGTCCTTCCTCTTGACTCCCAAATATTGTCTGTGCCATCGTTGTCACATGCTAATTCATTTGTCCCTAGGAGTCTTGAAGCTCACCCTCAGGTCTGGGTTTTATATCTTCACTAAGAAGTAATAAAGATGCAATTAAACAATTAGGCAATCCAGACAGAAGCTCATCTGTAAGATACGATAGAGGCGATGGATTCCTTTCTTTCTCACAGGGAGACTCCCTGTGAGAGTCAGTGCCACCAGGCAGGCGACGTTTATCTCTTCATGCGTGAGTCTATGAATTTCTTGCAAGGCGACTCGCCCTTCAACATCCCACTCCAGTGCCCTCTTCCTCATGAAATCACCTTTGATCCCACCAGTTCAAAGTAATGATTTGCTTTTTTATTTTTCATTTTAATTGACATGATGAGTGTATAGATTTATGGCAGACCATGTGCTGCTCTTACACATGTAAACATAATGTGTACGGATTGCATCAGGATAATTAGCACATTTAGCATCATCATTAGAAATGTATATTTCTTTGTGGTGAGAATACTCAAAATGGTCAGTGGGTGCAACATGACAGGAGGAATAAGTTCTCTTGTTCTTCTACAGTGGACTTGTCACAGGGTAGGGGCCTGTGATGGAACCAAAGCAGCCACAGTGGTCTGCAGTTCCTGGTGTTGTGACTCTGCCAGAGAGTTTGAGGGAAACACAGAGTAGCAGGAGGAAGTGTAATAGGGAAGGAGAGGGTGAGGGTGACACACGGCGCGGGAGCTGCATAGACTGCTGCGAAGAAGCAGTGGTGCTTGTGGGGTTGGAGTTTTTAAGGAAATTGAGTCCCCCTCTCCTTGCCCCAGTGTTTACTGCCATCTTAATTGGTTAATCAATAGCCCTGAGCAAAGTTTGTGGGGGTCTTCATGTCCTGGTCACCATGGCGATTGGGAGGTTGTGACATAGACTGGGGATAAGGGAGGGTCGTGATGACCTGGTTACAAGAGATAATGACGATATGACCCGGAAATGGTAGTTTCCCTCCAGGGTTAGGATTAACCATGGTTGGGGGAGCCTCTGACACACCAGACCCTGCTTTTCTGTAGCTTGTCTGCTTTGATTAAGGTTCCCCGTGATTTTAAATACTAGCTCCCTCAAGCAATTGCAATAATCCACAGCTCGGGAAAGGTTGTGCATTCCGGCTCTCATTCCCCAAAGGCTTCCCTGTTCAAATAAGGTTCCCTGCTGCTTTAGTTTCATGACCCCTGGATTTTCTCTTTATGCATAGGCCTAATGTCTTTCCTTCATTGTCCTTTCCCCTATGCACCTGTTCAGGCTAACTAATCTTCCTAAGGGGGAGACTGCAATGAACAATAATGTTTACTTCAAAATCATTTGCTTTTTTAACATTTATAAAACTGGTGGGTCCCTCTGTTATGAGGTACATACAGTCTCAGCATGTTGTGGAAAATAATCACAAATATTCCATTTATCTATTGCTTTGCAGCAACTTAGGCCATGAATCGGTGGGAAAAAACAATCTTTGCTCTGCTCATGATTTCTATGGTTCAGGAATTCTTTTCAAGGCACAGTAGGGGCAGGTTTTTGATGGTTCCATGACTTCCGGGGCTTTGACTGGGGGACTCCAAGCTTTAGAATGACCCAACAGCTTGAGAGTTGAATCTTCTGATTCTCATCCACTCCAAATCTGGCAGCAATTGCTGGCTGTCTGAGGCTTTACTTGCAAATACTTCTATGTGCACTATCTAGCCTGAGTTTCCCTAGAATGTGATGGCTGTGTTCCAACAGTAATCTTTCCAAAAAGAAAGAGCCAATGGAAACGGTATTGCCTTTATAAACTTAGCCTCAAAAATTACAAAACATGGTTTATGGTGTGCTGTAGTCATAGAGGCAAATGTATGACCACCCTGGGTTCAAGAGGAGGGAAAGCAGTCCAAGTTTTTATGGAGAAATGGCTAGGTTCTAGGAGAGCATGAGGGACCAGAAAAATTGATGCTGTCGTTTTTAGAATGTTCAATCCGCCATGATGTGTGAAATGAAATTCTTAGTGTGCCAGAGAGCAAGCCCAGTGTAGATGCTTCCATCTTGGAAATTTTAGAATTCTAAATGAGAATGAAAGAATTCTGGAATCCATACCAAATTGTGATTTTAGAGTCTGTCTTTGAACCAATATGTAATAATTATTTATTAATTATCTATTCAGTACATTGCTAGAAAATTGATCTGGAGATCCAAAGAACTGAAATAGCCTCAGGATAGGAACAGAGGCTAGCCAAGGAAGGAGAGAAGAGGCATTTTTGGAAGGAGAGAAGAGGCATTTTCACTAGCCACGGGTCCTTGAATTAAGCACTTGGACATGCTTTGTCTATGTTAGGTACCTCATCTTATCTACAACTTATTGATGAATCAGAAAAGTCATAGACTAAATGGACAGGAAGAGATATACAGGCAAACATACACACATACACAGTTCAGGATATAAAAGTGCTACAATCCAATGGAATGTTAAATTGCCCGTCACAGAACATAAGTACTAAACGTCACTAGAAGAAGGATAATGTGGCAGCAGTTTTGGAAGAAAGAGAGACCTACACTTTAAAACATTTGTATAAATCTGAGAGCTGAGGTTTTGTTGTGTTCTATTCTGTTTGCAATGATAAGTACAAGTGTTTGGGCAATCAGAGAATAGTGAAATCTTGACCAAAGGAGTGTAACTGAGCATGAGGTTTGTGAAGACTAGAGGAAATAAAGAGGGTTTATGTGCAGAGAGAGGAATGAGTCCAGTTGGAACAGAAGAGCTCAGTGAAAAAAAAAAAATTTGTATCTAAATTTCCAACCTAGATGCAGTGAGTCAGAATGATGAAAACCCCAGGAGCATGTAATTTGTGCTCACCTGACCTGCAGCCATAATCCAACCATATGCACCAAGTCTCATAACCACTGCTATTGCCCGGAAGTAGACCAGTTCTCAAGTGCTTACTATGCAGTCCTCCAACAGTGAGGTTATCCCCACCCTGAGTAAGACTCTCACCCTGAACTGATTATGGAGGTATAATTGATTATCCCATAACCAACCTGCTGGCAGTTAGTCTAATTTATTGTATCGGCCAGCCTTAGTCAGCAACTGCTATGATTTTGTAATTATCAACTCCTGAAATCATTTATCAAACTACCAGGGAAGTGGCAAAAATAATGGTGCAAGACTTTCTAGGATTGATTTGATTTGGGTCTCCAACTGCTGAGGAGAGAAAAATGTTTTCTCCACGGCATTCACAGAGTAGTCAAGATAAAATAGTTTGTGGCATTGTATAGGGAACTCTGAGTGTGCTAGATGTCAACTTAGGAGTCACCTGTAAATATGTAGGAAAAAAAGACATTCTCACTTCAATTCTGTAAACCCAAACTGTAAATGATAAATATTTATAGAGTACATTCTAAGAGTCAGGCATTGTAAAGACAAATAATATACACCATGATCAAATCTGTCTTGAATATATGTTTTTTTTCAACTCTGTTTTAATTAATATGAAGACATCACCATCTGCTTCGAACACTTCAAGTGGTTCTTCATTGTCTTCAGAAAAACTCTAACCTCCGTAGTGTCTCAGCTTTTAACATTGGACAATGTATTTGCCTTTTGAATTTCTCTTTCTTGTAAAATATGGGCATTAGCTTATAGTTATGTATTGATAATGGTTCATTAATTAAGACAAATATACCACACTAATGCAAAATGCTAATAGTAGGAGAAACTGGGTGCGATACATACAGAATCTCTACTAAAATAAATCAAATATAAGTCTGAAATTAATAGAAAACATAAAAAAGAAAGCTAATATTTTTCAAATGTATATGATCATCTAATCTTGCATATGACTAAATTACTCTCTATGACTCTTTCAACAAAGCCATATATTATTTTTCAATAATTAGGCATCAGACATGGAGACAATGGCATATAGAAGGCAGAAGGAACATGCACTGTTCTGCCTGAAAGACACACACAGCTACTTTGCATAATAAAGTAACTTGTGCACAATAAAACCACCTGTGAAAAACACAAGAGGAAAGAATTATGGTGAGAAAGGCAAAGTTAAAGGGCTAAGTAGGAGCATGTCAAGAAGGGCTACGAATGCAAGTTAAATGCTTGGACTTTCTCCTGTAGGAAATGGGACATTCCTAGGAAATATTTTTAGGGAGTGTTGTGTATGACTGACCCCAAGAGCATAGAATATGCAAGGTAGGCATTTTTTGGGGGGGACGGGGCTTAACGGGGATTGAACTCAGGGGTACTTGACCACTGAGCCACATATCCAGCCCTGTGTTGTATTTTATTTACAGACAAGGTCTCACTGAGTTACTTAGGTCCTCACTTTTGCAAAGGATGGCTTTGAACTCTCGATCCTCCTGACTCAGCCTCCCAAGCCACTGGGATTACAGGAGTGCGCCACTATGCCCGGCAGAGGTAGGCATCTTGATAATTATTTATAGCCTTATTTTGAAAAGAGACTTAATCCAGTCTCTGTGATAATATCTATGCCAACATCTTAGGATAACTTGAATAGAGCCTCCTTGGTGCATTTTGAATACTGGGAAAGGGGTTATTTGACCTATGATCTTGCTAATCTCATGAGTGGCAAGCAGATGGGTAAACTGGAGTATAGTTCCCCCCACATCTCTGAGTATGGGTGCCAGGACCTTCTACATGGCTGCCAAAATCCATGGATGCTTAAGTCCCTTATGTAAAATGGGTAGTCCCCAACTTGTACCCATCCTTGCATATACTTCAAATTATTTCTAGATTACTTATAACACCTAACACAATGGAAACAGTTGTCATACTGTATTTTTCAAAAACTGGGAAAGTTTGCACATGTTTAATACACTTAAAATTGTTTTTCCAAATACTTTCTATCTGTAGTTGGTTAAATTGATGGATTTAGAGACTTGACTGTCGAGGGCTAACTGTAATGATATTATTAGGTAAAATTTTACCCATATCAGTTATAAAAATACTATATATAATTAATTAACATGCTAAAACATTCATTAGGGTGCTGTGAGCTTCAAGAAGTAAAGACACGATTTATACTGGATTGAGCAATAATAGGTTTCACTGGTTCACAGAAAAGTACAGAGACAGGTTGAGAAAGATCTTGAGGGTCAGACAGGGATATGATAGATAAAAAAACCAAAAGAGGGAAAACTGAGAAGAGACTGAGAGAGAGGGGAAACTTGGGGCTATAGAATGGGAAGAGTGCCCACGTACACACACTCTGGGTCCCTAGCCCCACACCCTCTTATTTTACCAACCCTTTTAATGAGTCCCTGTTAACTTCACAAATGGTTAAATGAAAAAGCTTTATAGAACATTGATAGAGTCAGTAAAAATGATCAATTTTCCATTCAATGGATTGGTCTGTAGTTAATTAATCTAGACTAACCTAAGCTGGATCTCAAGCCATATTGCAAATCTCACAGACAATTCCATCAATTTCATACTTGTGATCCTTGTCCCCAGTCTTAAAGGAAGATTCTCTGGGAGCCATACTCACTTTCCAAAAAGTTTAGCCACACATACCTTGGGGCTCCACTAGCATTTGTTAGGGTGAAAGCTCATGTCAGAGAATTGGTAAACTTGGGCCAAAAACGACACTAATGATGTCAATCATTGGGGCTATAACAGGGAATGGAGAAAAGACAGTATGTGTGCTCCTTCTACAATTATTCTTAGATTCTGGAAGTCCATAAGATCGACAGTTTCCCACCACAGAAATGAATATGTCCTAACATCTCAGAGCACTTGTGGTGGAGTGTCACTGTGGGCTGCGTCTATTCAGCCTCATGAAACCAAGTCCAGAGTTTCATTTCATAAGGTATGTGTAAGTAAACAATAGGAGGGGAATAAAAGCAACAGTGGCAACATCAAAGCACCCCTGGGGCCTTAGCAGCAACAATAAACATTAATCATTTATTAATGGGCTCTTGAGTTTCTAATGAATTTAAAAATTAATAGGTAGCATTTCCCCTTTTAATCAATAAACATCATGATAAAAGACATAAAATGTGCTCAGTGTATTTTTTTAACATGTCAGACCTAAAGGACACATCACAGCTATCACAGGCAACAGGAAAGAATAATGGATATGTTCATGAAATAAGGTCCTATTTATGTGTCAATATCAAAGGCACATAATGTGTTTCAAGTAGCTTCTACTGAGATCAAAATCATTGCCTTTATGAATGAATAATAGGCTTCAATTTCACAATCTGAGTCTGATCTAAGCCCTCAATTTCTCTGGATGAAGTGTGTAATGATGTGAATTGGTTCAGGGTACTGAACATAGAGTGGGAGTCAGACAGGTTGGTTCAAATGGAGGCTCTGCCAATGACTCACTTTGTGAATTTGGACAAATTGCCTCACCTCTCTGAGCCTCAGCCACCCTCCCTTTCCAAGGACTGTGGTAAGAACTGAATAGGTGCTGCAGGGTCACATTAGGTTTAATGATAGGTGTCAGCAGTGACAAACATCATACAAAGACATTCCATCGCAGTGGCAAGCACAAAATGTGTTCATTTCATCATAGATCAACAAACATGAAATCCATTAGTGTCATTTTCTTCCCTTCTCTGATCATTTTTCACTATACAAGTACAAATGGAGCCATAATAGATAAAGTTGCATATCATTGCAAATTTGTCCTCCATTAATGGAGAACAAGCCTCTTCTTTTCAAATTCCAAGTCAGTTCTTTCAGGGTTGTATGTGGTTTTCATATCACAGTTGCTATAGGTCACAAGACCAAGCACAGGATAACTGGGTCCTCTGCTTTAGCATCTCATCAATCTGCAATCCAATTCTAGGCTCAACTGGGGAAATATTCACTTCTATGAGATTGTTTGTTGGCTGAGTTTCTGAACTGCAGTGGTCAGGCAGAGATCCCTGTTTTCTTTCTGAATGTCCGTCAGTGTCCCCTTTCAGCTTCTAGAGATTCCTGCCACATGACGTCTCATAGCCTCTCCCATCAAGTGCCATCTTGCTTCCCCAAAGCCAACAAGAGGAGTCTCTAGCTCTGACCCGCTGGTATAAGAAGTCTTATACCAGGAGAGGGAAATCCCATCATGTTTGCTATATTCTCTTACAAGGAAGCAAGTCATAGGGCATAACTGCCATCAAAGAGAAGAAATGGTATAGAAGCAAGGACACCAGAAAGTAGATCTTACTGGTGATATACTAGGGTTTGTCCTCTCCAGTGGAAGAGAGCAGAGAAGTGTGGAGAGAGGATTGTATGGGATAGACAGTGTAAAGCATCCCCATGCCTGACTCCTTCTTGGTCTTTACCTCACTGTCGTATTTCAAGTCACAGAGAAGAGATTGACTTCATGGGACCTTACAGCTCATCTGATCTCACATGATCACTTTAGGACTGAGGAAACTAAGGGATAGAGACTCCTCAATTTCCCTGGGATCTGAGAGCCAGAGCCCAAGTTCCATGTTCTTCCAACTTTGTCATGCTTCACCATGATTTCTGGCCAAAATTCAAATTAGAATGCAGGGATGTGGGTTCCCAACCCCACAAGCAGCAAGTTAGATGGAAATGGAGCATTTTGAGCTCAGAATTAGTTGCCATTTCTCTTTGGAGAAGATGATTCTGGAGAATAGAACTTCTATGTACCTCCATGTCCTCGCCCTCTTCCTGCTAATGAGTTCCTAAATTTCACCAGTTGCAGGTGGTAAACAATGCATTGCTCCCCAAAACATGTGAATGAGAGAATTCCCCCACCCCTTACACTGGACAAGAGAGGCTTCCCTTTTCTCTATGAGTTTACAGTTCTCTCCATCTCCTGCTTATACAGTTACCAGTTGCCTTGACATTGTCTTTCAGTATTTATAGGGAAGTCTTGTATCCAAATTTTTCAAGATTATGCGAGTTTTCACAAAACCTGTAATAATTGTCATCCTTTTCCAGGATTCAGTTCTTAGTGCTTTACAGTTGCTGCAGTATTTTGAGGTAGGAAAGAGAACCTCTGCATTCCTTACACTCATATTTCTGTAAGATTTTAGCAAGCCCTGCCTCTGGTTTCTGAAGGCAGAGTTGCCCAGAAACAAAGGAACAGTCATGGATGATAATTCCTGTGTGGGCTCCTGGGGATACAAAAGGCCTCAGGCTACACAGAAATGAATCACCAAACCCTGCAGCTCCTTCCTCGTTGCTATTCCGCCAGCCCTTCTGGATAGGTTTTCAAATAAAGTACAGGGAGAGAAAAAGACATATACCACATGCATATGCTCCTGTGGGAAGCAAGACTGCTTAAGAAGTTAGGTGGGTGAGGGGTGTAAGGGCATCCTGTTGTTAACTTCGGCTTCCAAATTAGCTTCATAGCTCATCCTTTGTCATCATCTTTTTGATGAAGATATTTAAGTTTTTGACACATATGAAATAAGTGCAAGAAAATTATTCCCCCAAAATGATAGAATTCTGCAGAGTTTCCAGTGATCCCAAACTTTCTCTGCATAACTATACTCTATAGCTTCTCATTTTATACTATTTCTTCCCATTTCTAGAAAGAGAAACAGAGAACTCAGTGCCCTGGGAAATTATCGTGAAATCAGCAGGCAATAGACTATTTATGACTTAATAAATATCTCTTTCATACCTCCTATTTTCCAGACACTTTTCAATTTTCTGGAAGAAGAAAGAAAAAAATGATATAGTTTCATGTCTGTGATGATTAATTCTGTGTCAACTTTCCTAGGTTATGGTATATTCAATTGTTTGATCGAATCCCAGTTGAGATGTTGCCATGAAGCTGACATACACACACATACACAATTTTTTTTCTATTTTTTAGTATGCCAAAATTTAATTGACATAATAATCATTCATATGTATGGGTACAAAGTACTATTTCAATACACATTTATAACATGTAATGATCAGATGAGGGTAATTGGTATATCCATCACCGCAATCATTTAACATATCTTTGTGTTAGAAATATTCAAAATTATCTTTATTAGATGGTGTGTGTGTGTGTGTGTGTATTGCTATGGTTCAAACCCAGGGTCTTATATATGCAAAACATGGGCTCTACCACTGAGCTATATCTACAGTCCTCTACTTGCTATTTTGGAATACATTGCTGTCAGCTATATTTCACCTACTGTGCTATGGAAGAATAGAAGTTGTTCCCCCTATAAAATTGCACCTTTGTACCCATTAACCATCCTCTCATATATGATTAATATTGAAGTAGACTTTGAATAAAGTTGAAGAAAGCAGATTACCCTTCATAATGTGGGTAGATCTCATTTGGTTAATTGAAGGCCTTCAGTGACAAGAATGAGGTTTGTTGAAATAGAAGAAATTTTTTTCAAGGTTGCAACATGGAAATCCTGTCTGAATTCTAGTTCACTGCCCTGTGGAATTCAAGCTAAAGACTGGAGCATCAACCTTTACCTAAATCTTTATCCCAAGGCAGCCCAACAGATTCCATACTTGCCAGCTCCCATGACTTTATCAGTCAACTCCTTAATGTACAGACAATAAATAAATGATGATAGATAGATTAATTGAATATATTTCTGGAAAATTCTAATTAGATTTTAGTGCCAAAAGAGACTTTAGAAGAGAAGAATCTTAAGAATGAGTTTTCTGAATTGGTTCTGAATTTCTGGAGTTCATTCTCTAATTTGATCATATTTAAGGGCACTTGTGACTTTATTTCTAGTAATAATGAGAGTGTTGTTAGTTTAGTCACAAAAATATCACCATTGGATACTCCTAATTAAGTCCTTAGACAAATTCTGGGTGACCATGTGTTTGATATCTTAGTACATTTCTGTCAAACTGAAAGTATATAATGAGATTGACTGATTACTTCTAATTTGCTGGACAAAGTCAAGAAAGAAAAGAATGAGCTTAAGGATTCTAATTCCCAGACTCAGCACTGGACAATAAAAGTTTCTATGTCCTACCTTAAAAAGACCCTTATTTTCTGCACCTGCAGAACTGAGATTGCTGAAAAACACACCTGAGGTCACTTTTTGTGAGTAGTTGTATCAAAATAAAAGGGAACACTGCCACTAAATTGGGAAGCCTAAATACAATGGGGACAGTAGGTTTACAGTGACTACATGGTGTCACTTAATCATCAAACACAAGACAAGCATGGTTACCCAAATGGACAGTAGTGTCAGAACAGTAATCAGACTGACTCAGAGAGACCTATATCATCAGCTAAATGTATTCATGGTATTCTTCAAATATGGGCAGTCTAATAATTTCTTACTTGATATACAAAACCAGATGAGTTCTAGGTAGAGTCATAATACCTCAATCAATTCCCAAATTATATCAATTTACATACCCTTTAATGAGTGAGAGGCTAGATCTCCTTGAAGAACTCTGTTACACTGCAAGAAATTTACATCATTAATCTTTCTCCCAGCCTTTTCCAAGGGGCTTCAAGACTTATTACCAAGGTGACTGTACACTGGGGAAAAGGAAATGACCATCCTTTGGGGAAAATATACCGTGCACAGGCTCTGAGCTGACATTAATTTCAGGAGACCCAAAATATCATTGTGGTCTACAATCAGAGTAGGAATTCATGGAGGTCAGATGGTCAATGAAGTTCCAACTCAGGTTCATCTCACAGTGGACTCAGTGGGTCCTCCAAACTATCCAGTGGTTATTGAGCTGGTTCTGGAAGGTATGATTGCCCTAGACATTCTCAATAATTTGTAGAATCCCAAAGTGGGCATTATGACTTATTGAGTCAGGGGCTATTATGGTGTGAAAGCCAAGAGGAAGCAATTTGAACTGCCTCTACCTAGGAAAATGTAATACAAAAGCAATATTGCATTCTAGGAAAGATTTCAGAAATTAGGGCCAATATCAAGTTTTTAAAGGATGCAGGGTGGTGATTCTCATTCCTCCCCATTTGTCCTGTGTGGAAACAAGGGGACAGTGAATGACCATAGCTTAACCAAGTAATCGTCCCAACTGCAACTGCTGTACTAGATGCTATTTCTGTGCTTGTACAAATGAACACATCCTTTGGTTCCTGAAATACAGTTATTGATACAAAAAATGTCTTTTTTCTGTTTCTGTTAACAAAGACCACCAGGAGCAGTTTACTTCCAACTGGAAAGTTCAGAAACACATCTCTACTGTCCTACCTGAGGGGTATATCAGCTCTCTAGCCATAAGACATAATTTAGTTTCAGGGACCTTGAATGCCTCTTCCTTCTACTAGATAGCACATTGGTCTATTGCATGAGTTTCATCATTAGAATTGGACTCAGTGATAAAGAAGCAGCAACTAAATATGAAGACATAACAGCTATTCCATTGAACTGAAAGTTAAGACTGCCACCTGAACACTTTGGAGTTCTCTTGAGTCTGAATAAATAGGCAAGGAATGGAGTTACTATGCTGGTTGAAGTGATTGGTGCTGATTACACAAGGGACATTTCACTGCTACTCCACATGGAGGTAAAGAAGCATATGCCTGGAATACTGAAGACTACCCAAGGACTATCTAAGGACTGTAGTAAAAATCTTTCCCCCAGAGGAATTCCAGGCCTAGGTAGATTGTCGATTCAAAGGTGAATTTTGTCATGTATTTATGGAAGAGACATTACCAATCATATGCAAAATATATTAGATAATAGAAGAGAGCACATAAAGGGCAATGAGTCCCACTTACAAGAGGGAAATAAAGACACACTTCAGGGCTGCGGCTGTTGCCCAGTGGTAGAGCGCTCCCCTAGCATGTGGGTTCGAGCCTCAGCATGACATAAAAATAAATAAATAAAATCAAGGTATTGTGTCCATGTACAACTAAAAAGACATATTTTTTAAAAAGAGACAAGCTTCCTATGAGATGCAATACTTGAAGACGTGTGTTTATCAAGCATTGGGTTTCATTTATTCCCCACAACATCTACATGTTTGTCTCACTTCTGTCCCCTTGATGTAGCAGAGCACAGGTAGCTAAGAACTGACACAGGATGACCTTTGAAACACTCAAAAGGGCACCTGCGACCTCACCAGCTCCTCTGATTTCCAAGTCCTCACTGCTTCTGGCTCATTCATCTTGCATTTGTTAACATCACTCTGGAGACTATATGGAACAGCTGTAAGAGACCCTCAGGCTTTGGCATCAGGAAGATGTGGGCTGAGATCTGCTGCTACTATGGCAACTTTAGGCAAATTGTTCAAATCTTCAAGGATACAATTTCCACATTTTCAAAGTCAAATAGTAATTATACCCACCATAAAGCTGTTGGAAGATTAAATGAGAGAATGCATTTCCATCACTTTACCCGTTCTCAGGCTTAATAATGTTCTGTTGTTTTTTCTCATTATACAAAATCCTGGAACCGAACACAGTTTTCCTAACAAAGTGAGGCCATGAGCTTTCCTCCCTCGATCGATATGAAGTAAAAGTGTGATTTCTTTAATAGCAGTATTTTACCCATCTTTAGTAATTGCAGTACTCTACTAATTTATATTGAATTTATGACAAGTACAAATGTTAAAAATATTTTTCACATGCCGGCAATGCCATCCTACATTTCTACCCTGTACAGGAATCTCTGCTTGTTTTTTATTTTAATTAAAAATATTATTACATGTATATTGCAAAAGTCTTGAACAAACGTATAATGGAGAATTCAGTGAAATTGAAGATGACTTCCTACCCAAGTCACAGTTCCCTTGTTTCTTCACCTACAATTGAACATTACTAACTTCTTGATATCCTATCTTTTTCATTGGTTTTTTCGTTATACATGACAGGAGAATTCATTTTGATGTAATTATACAAGCATGAAATATATCCTATTCAAATTAGGACTCCATTCTTATGGATGTACACATGGTGGGATTTACCACCCGTTTATGGATACACCACAGGAAAAGTACGTCGATTCATTCCACTGTCTTTCCTTTTTCTATCCCCTCTCCCTTCCCTTCATTCCCCTTTGCCTAATCTAAATATTTATTCTTCCTCTCCCCCATATTATGCGTTAGCATCCACATATCAGCAAAAAATTTGAATCTTCCCCACGCCTCAGTACATATCAAAAACATTTTAAATCAGCATACTACAGTGACACAGCTGCATCAATGTTTATGGCAGCTCAATTCACAATAGCCAAGCTATGGAACCAACCTAGGTGCCCTTCAACATAAGAACAGATAAGGAAAATGAGGTACACATACACAATGGGGTATTACTTAGCTAGAAAGAAGGATGACTTTATGACCTTTGCAAGTAAATGGATGGATCTTGAGACTATCATGCTAAATTAAAGTCAGTCCCCAAAACCAAGTACTGAGGTGTGGGGAAACTGGGTCCAATGGTGTTTCCATTCCTAATTTTTTGAACAATCTCCATACTGCTTTCCAGAGTAGCTGCACCAGTTTGCAGTCACACCAACAACATATGAGTGTAACTTTTCCCCACATCCGCCGCAACATTACTGTTTGTTATCTGTATTCCTGATAGTTGCCTTTCTTACTGGAGTGAGATGAAATCTCAGTGTAGTTTTAATTTGCATTTATCTAGTTGCTAGAGATACTGAACATTTTTTATATTTTTATATATTTGTTGACCATTGCTATTTCTTCTTCTGAGAAGTGTCTGTTCAGTTTCTTAGCCTATTTATTGACTGGGTTAATTTTTTGTTTGTTTTTTGGTGCTAGTTCTTCATATTGATAGCTATCTCTTTCCCAAAGCTTTCCCCGAAGAAAATCCACTCTCCCCCCATTTTTTTTTATACCAGGAATTGAACCCAGGGGTACTTAACCACTGAGCCACACCCCAGCCCTTTTTTATATTTTATTTAGAGACATGATCTCACTAAATTGCTTAGGTCTTGGCTAAGTGGCTGCGGTGGCTTTGATGGCAAAATCTTTCTGCCTCGGCCTCCCTAGCTACTAGGATTATAGGCATGCAACATTGTGCCTGGGGAAAAGCCCATTTTTAAGTAAGGTTTAACTTTCCATTTTTTCTTTCATTAACTATGTTTTTGGTATTGATATCTTATGAACATATCCAAGGTTATTTTATTTTCTCCTGTAGTCCCTTGAAGTTTTGTAGTTTTGCATTTTACATTAAGTTAATTTGGGGGAGGAGCATTGTAAAGTCTATGGCTAGAATTTTTGCAGCTTCCAGCCCCATTTATTGAAATTTTATTATTTCTCTATTGAATTGTCTTTACTGCCTTGTCAAAAATTAATTGACTAAATTCATGTCAATTTCCGAGCTTATTATTTTGTATCATTGATCTGTGTGTCTATGCCTTTTATAGTTACTGTTGTGATTAATGTGTCTTTGTAGTACATCTAGAAGTCAAATGACATGTCTTCCAACTTCATTTTTCTTTATTAGTATTGTTTTAGCTATTCCAGATCTTTGATCTTTAGAATGTATTCCAGTGATATTTAAACTGGCTCATGGGGATCTTGATTGGAGTTGTTTTTTAAGTCTAGATCAAGTTGAGAAGACCTAACATCTTAGACATATTTAGTGTTTCAATCCATGAGCATGGAATATCTCTATTTATTTAAATCTTGAATTGCTTGCATCAAAATGGTATGGCCATTCAAGATACAGTGCATGTTTTGTTACATTTGAAACTAAGTATTTCATTTTGAGGTGCTATTGTAAATACTATTTTTTTAAATTTCAAAATTCCATTCTTTATTGCTATCATATAGGAAAGCAATTGATTTTTGCATATTAAACTTTTATCCTGCAAATTCATTGTAATCAGTTATCAGTCATAGGAATTTTGTTGTGAAGATTTTGGTATGCATAGATAATCTTGTCATCTATGAAAAAAAGTCATTTTTATTTTTCCTCCCTAATATGTTTATTTTCTGTTACATTTACTTCTATAAACACACTAGCCTAATTTCACTTGCAAGGACATCCAGGATTGTGCTGTATAGGAGTGATAAGAGAGAAAGTATCTTCACCTTTTTCTTAATCTTACTGGGAAAGCATACAATTTGTAAGTTGGTGCAGTTGGTTATTCAGTTTTTTTCTTTCTTTCTTTAAACACTGAATATTTACTCAACTCTCTGGCTTATGCAGTTTCTTAGGAGAAGTCCACAATTCTTTTGCTTATTTCTTGACAGATTGGGGAGTTGGGTTTTTTGTTGATTTGTTTTTCACCTCTGGCTTCTTTGTAGATATTTTTCTGCATATTTTCTTCCCTTGATGTGTGTGTGTGTGTGTGTGTGTGTGTGTGTGTGCGTGCGCATTATGGTTTGACTCTTATATGTCCCTCAATATCATGGTCCCTGGTGTTGCAGTGTTCATGCAGTGTTCAGAGGTGGGGCTTTGGGACAGTGATATCTTGAGGATTCTGATGTCATCAGTGGGCTAATCTATTGATGGATTCATAGCCTAATGAAGGAACTATTGGGAGGTGGTGAAAACTTCGGGGGACAGGGCCTCATTGGAGGAAGCAGATCACTGGGGACATGCCTTTGAAATACATATTTTATCCCAGTCCCTTCTTCGTTCCTTCTCTTTCTCCTCCCCCCTCACCCCGGTTTCCTGGCTGCCAGGAGGTGAGCTGCTTTGCCCCACTGCACCCTCTCCAGCATAATGCTCTATCTCAGCAGAGACCCAGAAACAATGTGACCAAATGACCATGAACTGAAACCTCTGAAACCATGAGCCAAAACAAGTATTTCCTCCTTTTAAGTTGCTTTTGTTTCCCAGTATTTGTCATGGTGACAGAAAGCTGATTGACACGTACTGTTTGAGCTTCTGAAATTCCTGGGGCTATAGTTTCATGTTTGTCATTAATTAGGTGAAAATCTTGACCATGGTTACTTGAAAATTTTCTTCTGTTGCATTCACTTCTTCTCCTTCTGGTACTGTGCATATTTTATCCTTTTAAAATTATTTCACAATTCTTGTATATTCTATTGTTTCACTTTATTTTCACATTGTATTTCAGTTTGGGAAATAATCTGTTGGCGTATTTTCAGGTTCACTGATTCTTTCTTTGGTTTTGTCCAGTTTACTGATGAGACCATCAAAGGCGTTTTTGTTTTGCCTCATTTTCAGCATTTTCTTTTGATTCTTTCTTACGATTCCCATCTTTCTGCTTACACTAACCAATTGTTCTTACATCTTTTTTTGCTTTTTTCATTACACTGTTTTTTATATCAATCATGGTTACACTAGATTTCTATCTGATAATTGCAAAATCTATGTCCTCACTGGATCTAGTTCTGATGTTTATTTTCCCTTTCAGACTCTCTTTTGTTGTTGCTGTCTTACAGCAGTTTCTGCCATTTTATTTGAAGCCTAAAAATAACTAAATAGACACTGAGATAAGTTTCCACATCAGATTTTATGTTAACCTGACTAGGAGAAGGATTTGCGTATTATTTTCTGTATGTGTCAGAGGCTTCAAATTTCTATAGTGTCTTTGTTTTCTGTCATCTTTTGCCTGTGGGCTTCACTAAGAGCACCTACTCAGAGAGAGGTTGTGTCTTGTACACTATTAGCAAGTCCTCTGATACTATGCTGGAGTCCTATTAATGTGGTGGTAAGGTATGGAGGAATGAGATACGCTATAATCTCACCTCAGTCTTAGTGGGCCAGTGTCTCTGAGCTGTGACTTCCACAGGTGTTTCTTAGTTTCCACATAAAGTGAGTAAAGAAAACTAAGAAAGAACAAAAGTTGGGTAAGTGCTGTTCCCCCTAATTAGAATAAAGATCTGGTAAAGCATTTTTCTCTGGATGGCCATAGAAAAAGGAGAACACTCTAGGTGTATTTGGAGAATTTTCTGGGTGCATTTTAGAATGATCATCTTGGAAGTTATTACTATGGAGGATGTTCTGGATATATTTCATAATTTCCCTTACTCCTGCCAGTCACAAGGGAATTTTCTTGGCTGTTCACCATGTGTTCATCAAAATTGCTATCCAGTTGTTTTTGCTTGTTTATGGCTTCTGCAAGTTCTGCTTCAAGTGAGCAGATCTTTTCTGTGGTTTTTTGTATTAGCCTGTCTCTCCTGATTTCAAAGAGGTGGGCTGCCCTGTGTCCTTAATTGTCAGATGAGTACAATAAAAGTCATTTATTTTCAATTTTCAGCTTTTTGCTTATTGCAAGAAGAGTAGGGTGAGAGTAGTACCTTCCAAGATACATACCAGAGCTGAACCTGTGAATCCCATTGTACTTTAAAATTTGGTTTTGAGATAATTTTAGATTCGCATGCTGGTGTGCAAAATAATAAAGAGAGGTACCTATAGGTAGGTAGCTGGTGCAATTTTTCCAGTTTACCCTAATAGTGGCACCATACAAAACTGTAGAAAAATATCAAAACCTGGATTCTGATGTAGACACAATTGACTGACTTAAGTTTTATGAAATTTTACTTGCACTCATCTTTGTGTATGCACGTGCATGTGTGTCCACTGTAGTTCAATACAATTTGATCATGTGTAAGTTTCAGCATCCACACCCAGAATCAAGTACTGAATACTTTCCTTGCCACATGTATTCTGTTTTTCCTCTTTATAACCACAGCCCCCTCACAGCTAATCCCTGACAACCATCCATCTGGTGCCTATTTTTAAAAATTGTCATTTCCACAGTTACATAAATAGAATCATATAATATTAAACTTTGGGGATGAGCTTTTATTCACTTGGCATAATTCCTGGAAGTTTACCAAATTGCTGTGTGCATCAATAATCTCTCTTTTTATTGATTTTATTAAATGATATGTGTATTCCATAGTGTCTTAAAATATCTACCTGTTGAGGGACCTCTGTGTTGATTCTAGTTATTGGCTAGACAAATAAAGCTGTTAAGACCAATATTGTTCAAGTTTTTGTATGAATAAAAATTTTCATTTCTCTGGAATAAATGTCCATGAGAACAATTGTGGGGCCATATGGTGATTGCATATTTAGTTGAAAAACTTATTTTTTTCTGAGTGACTGTACAACTTTACATTTCTATTAGTAATATATGAATGATCTAGTTCTTTGGTAGTTGCTAATTTTTGATTTAGCTATTCTGATCATTGTGATATCTCCTTGTGATTTTATTTGCATTTGCTAATCACCAATGATGTTGAACATCTTTTCATGTGCTTATCTGCCATCTGTCTATCTCCTTTGGTGAAATGTTGACTAAAATCTTTTACCCATTCTTTAGTGAGACTGTCTTTTTGTTACCTTTCAAGTTTGGGGAGTTTTCCTACCTCATCCCCTCAAAAAATGTAGGTACTAATATAATTTGAACATGTGTTGTGTAAATACTGTCTCTGAGTTCTTAATTTGGTTTTCATACTCCTTATATATCTTTTCAAACAGCAACTGTTTATACTTTTAATAGGATATGCATTTAAATTTATTTTCCTTTTATGCATTATCCTGTGGTATCAAATCTAAAAACTCTATGTCTGACCCTAGATTCCAAGTAGTTCCTCCTTCTTTATTTAATCTTATATTTTAATTGACATATAATAATTGTACCTGTATATGGTTGCAGTGTAATATTTCAATATGTATACATAATGTGTAATGTTCAGATCAGGGTGTTTGGCATATCCATCATCTCAAACATTTACAATTGCTTTGTTTTGAGAACACTTCAAATCCTCTCTACTTGCTATTTTGAAACATAACTGTTTCCAGCCACACTTATACTATGTGCTATAAAACATTAGAAGCTATTTCTCATACCTAACGACACTCCTTTACCAATTAACCATGCTCTCTCTATGCCCCCATTCCTCCCAACTTTCTCTAACTCTTGAGATTAACATTTTTTGCCTCCACAGTTAAGTGAGAGCATGTGGTATTTTTCTGGGACTGAGTTCTTTCATTTACTGTAATACTGCCCAGTTCCATCCATGCTGCCCCAAATGAGAGGACGATATTCTTTTTATGACTGAAAAATATTCCATTGTGTATATACACCACGCTTCCTCATCCACTCACTCATTAAAATACACACAGGTTAGCACCATATCTTGTCGATTTTGAATAGTGCTACAATAAGCATGGGTGCAGATGTTTCTTTGACATATTTACCTCAATTCATTTGGCTATATACCTGGCAATTGGATTGATAGATCATATGATAGTTTCTTTTTTATTAGTGCATTATAATTATACATAATATTGGGGTTCATTTAGACACAATTACACAAGCATGGAATATAATTTGCTCCAATTCAGTTCTCAGTAGTTCCCCTTTTCCTCCCCTCCTGCTTTCTCCTGTTTCCTTTTTTTACTCTATTGATCTTTCTATTATTTATTTATGCTTTTTAAAATTAGTTCATTATTGATACATCCATAAGGATGAAATATATATCCATATAGGTGAAATTCACTGTGGTATATTTGTATATATACATGGGAAAGGTTGGTCAGATTCATTCCACTCTTCCTCCCTTTTCACATCCCTCCTCTCTCCCCCTCAATACCTACCCTCTTCTCCACTGACTTATATTTTAATGGAATGCTCTCCCAGCCATCTTTTTCCTTATTTAGGTCTAGCTTGCACATATCAGAGAAAATATTCGTCCTTTGATTTCCTGGGTCTGGCTCATTTCACATAGCATGACAGTCTCCAGTTCTATCCATTTACCAGCAAATGCCATAATTTCATTCTTCTTTATGACTGAAAAACACATCATTGTATTTATGTACCACATTTTCTTTATTCATTCATCTGTTGAAGGGCACCTAATCTGGTTCCACAGCTTGGCTATTCTGAATGGTGTTGCTATACATATGCATGTAGCTCCATCCCTATAGTATGCTGATATTAGACATTTTGGATATGTGCCAGGGAGTTGGAAAGCTGGGTCTTAAGGTGGTTCCATTCTGCATTTTCTGAGGAATCTCCATATTGTTTTCCAGAATGGTTGCGCTAATTTGCAATCCCACTAACAATGTATGAGTGTACCATTTGTCCCACATCCTTGCCAACATTTATTGTTTGTGTTCTTGATAATTGCCATTCTGACATGGGTGAGATGAAATCTCAATGTAGTTTTGATTTACATTTCCTTGATTACTACAGATTTTGAACATTTTTTCATATATTAGTCGACCATTTGTATTTCTTCTTTTGAGAAGTGTCTAATTCTGTTGTCTATTTATTAATTGTTTTTGTTTTTTTTTTTGGTTTTCAGTTTTTTTAATTCTTCATATATTCTACATACTAAGGCCCCATCTGAGGAACAGCTGGCAAAGATCTCCTATTCTGTAGACTTTCTCTTCACACTCTTGTTTCCTTTGCTGGGCAGAAGCTTTTTATTTTGATGTGATCCCACTTAGCAATTTTTGTTTTTAATTCTTAAGCTTTAGGAGTCTTGTTAAGGAAGTGAATTTCTGTGCCAATATGTCTTCTAGCCACTGCAGAGCTTCTGGTCTAGTTCCTTGCACAAGATGACTCTTGTGCAAGGTGAGAGTATGGGTCAAGTTTCTCTTCCACATATGAATGCCTGTTTTCCCAGCACCATTTGTTTAAAAGGCTATCTTTTCTATGTATGCTTTTGGCCCTTTTGTCTACTCTCAGATAACTATGTGGGTTTGTCTCCGTGTCTTCTACGTATTTCATGGGTCTTCATAGCTGTTCAGATGCCAGCACCATGCTGTTTTTGTTACTATGGCTCTGTAGTATAGTTTGAAGTTTGGTATTATGATGCCTCCAGCATCATTCCTTTTGGTCAGGATTTCTTTGGCTATTCTGGGTCTCTGATTTTTCCAAATGAATTTTAGAACTACTTTTTCTGGTTCTGTGAAAATGTCATTGGTACTTTGATGGGGATTGCATTGACTCTGTATAATGTTTTTGGTAGTCTGGTCATTCTGACAATATTAATTCTGCCTATCCAAGAACATGGTAGTCTTTCCATCTTCTAAGGTCTTCAATTTCTTTCTTCAGTCTTCTATAGTTTTCATTGTAGAGATATTTCACCTCCTTCGTTAGATTAATTCCCAAGTTTTTTTTTTTTAGGTTATTGCAAATGGCATAGTTTTCTGTCTTTTTCAGAGGAATCATTATTAGAATATAGGCAAGTGATTTATGTATGTTGATATTGTATCCAGCTACTTTGCTGAATTCATTTATGTATGTTGATATTGTATCCAGCTACTTTGCTGAATTCATTTATGTATGTTGATATTGTATCCAGCTACTTTGCTGAATTCTTTGCTCTAGACGTTTTCTGGTGGAATTTTTTGGGTCTTCTAAAGTTTTTCAGACTTTTAAAAACACATTTTATTATCAATGGGTTTTCTAAATACACAATCATGTTATCAGCAAGCTGAGATAATTTGACTTTTTCTTTTGTTATTCATATTCATTTAATTTCCTTCTCTTGCCTGATTGCTCTGGCCAGAGTTTCAAGGACTATGTTGGATGTTGGCCTTGGGTTTGTTGTATTATAGCCTTTATAGTGTTGAGGTAAGATTCTTCTATCCCTAGTTTTTCTAGTGTTTTTGACATGAATGGGTGCTGGACTTTGTCAAATGTTTTTTTCTGAATCTATTGAGATAATCATGTGATTCTTGCACTAAAGTCTATTTACGTGGTAAATTATACTTATTGATTTCCATATGTTGATCCAGCCTTGTATCCTTGGGATGAAACCCACTTAACCATGGTTTTTGAATGTGTTTTGCTAATATTTTGTTAAGAATTTTTCATCTATATTTATCAAGGATATTGGCCTGAAATTTTCTTTCCTGGATGTGTCTTCGTGTGGTTTCAGTTTCAGGGTGATACTCGGAAAACCAAGATAAGTGAAGTGAATCTAGTTAATTCTTTAAACCATTAGAAGAAATACATTCAAATGGGTGGAAACCACAATGTTGACTATTATGGTTACAACTATCAAATCAAGATAAGGACTATATATATGATCAAAATTGACATAAGAGTTATTTATAGTAAATCATGCCAAGGTGAAAAAAATTGTTACTGAGTTTTGGTTTGGATTTTATTAGGATCTGGAGAATTTATAAGACGTCTATCATTCATTGGCTTTAGATCCCAGTGCTGGGGCACAGGAGCCACCATAGTTACTATGGACTTCCCACCAGTCAGTTCTCCTTTTGCCAGCTCAGAGGCCTGAGGCTGACTGCTCAGAGGGTGCAGTGTTGTGTCTGTTGATTGTTCATATTGTGTGCAGGATTTCAGAATTCAGAGCCCTGGATTGGTGCTGTGGTTTCCCCGGTTCACCATGTATGCACTCCCTTCTGCAGGATGCTTTTCAAAGTGGCATAGAGTCTGGAGACTATCTATAAGCATAGGTCCTGTCATTGTGGATTCTCTGTGGGTGATCTGTGCTGCAGAAGCACTCCCCCTGGCCAACACAGCTCACTGGGGTACTGTCCTTAATACTGAGTGAGGAGACTCAGAGGGTCCACTGGGGTTCTAGCTTCCACTGTTTCAGAATATGAAGGGTCGGTACCACATTTTTCTACTGTGAGTGTGTCGGTGTCCTGCCAATGTCCAAAGAGTGCCCAAACACTCTCAGCTGTGGCCATGGGTCGGACTGGTTGCTTTCTATCTCTGCTGCTGCCTTGGACAATTTTTCACCTTGACCGATTTCCCATTGGCTATGGTCATGATTTGAACACCTTCCCTTGACATTTTTTGGGACTTGGGCAACACCTCACCATGGCCTGCCTTCAGCCAACAAATGCCATGTTATAGGGACCAGCTCTGTAAATCTTCAGAGATCCAGGCAACCTCCAGTTGCCAGAATAGTCCCCATCACCTGTGGCCATGATCAGGACAGTCCTAAGCTTCTTAGGACTCAGGCAACTTCCCACTGTGATGTGCCTTCCACCAGTGTCAGCCATAGCAGTGATCCTGAGATCACTTTCCCTTTCCTCTGCTTGGGACCCAAAGTGCCTCCCCACTTGGGTCTGAGTTAGCCATGAATTTGTGAGCATTTGTTCTGTCTCCACCTGGAATCCCACAGAGGCTGTGCAGAGGCTGGGTTAAGCTCACACTTCCCAGGGTAGTTCTCCTCCACCCCATTCCCTTTGTTTGCAGTAAGCTGGGAGGATTTCGGTGACTCTTGGTTAGAAGGGATCCCTCTAGAAGTTCTTTCTAGACTGATTCTTAAGAGATCATTACCCTATGTACATGTATGATTACATGAATGGTATGAATGTACATCATGCACAATCATAGAAATGAAAATTTGTACCCTGTATGTGTACAATGAATCAAAATGAAGTCTGTAAAAATAAAAAAAAAAAGAAAATAGGAATGCTGCTAATAAAATGAAGGAAGAGAGGTAATAAAGTAATGCAGCATAAAAAAAAAGAGAGAGAGAGATCCCACTGCAGGAGTACTCCCTCTATTTAATTTGTTGATATCTGGAGGTAGATACTATGTTGATTTAAAGGGCAGCTAGTCAGCTGTGGGCCCCACAAAATGGCTGTGGAGCCCAGCATGGATTTTTATTCACAGATTTGTTATAAACTGCTTGATCTGCTTCAAAGACACACCTGCTCCTATCATATTTAATTGTCTGCTTTTCTTTCCAGTTGTTGCTGAGGAGGTGAGCGTATGTGCTTTTCGTCTCCCTCCTTCTCTCTCTCTCTTCCCTCCCCACATCCTGATCCAGGTTCAGGGTTAGGGAACTCTGTCCTTATTTTCTAGTCCTGTAACCAAACTTCAAGACTCTCCAGCTCTTGAAATTTGTAATATTGGGGCTCAGAGGATTTACTGTCACCCACCTCTCAGGTCAACTGCTCCCTCACTGCTTCCTTTCTGTGTTGTGGGGAGACCAGGAATCACTGCCTAGCTCCATTCTGCCATCTTCCTTCCTCCTATCTATGATTCATATCAAATAAATTTCTCTGTGTGGTGTGAAAAAGGTAGAATTTTTTTCCTTTCCTTTATCTAGCTGTTACAATGCCCATTATTTAAAAGACTTTTCTCGCTGAGTTGCTTTCATGTTTCTGTTGGGAGTCAGTAGGCTCTATTGTGTGGGTCTCTGGATATCACACTTATCTTTTTGATCCTTTTATGCCAATACTATATTATATTTGTTACTAAAGCTTGGTAAGTCTCAATGTCAGGACTTCCAAATTATGTTTGAGCCTTATACTTACCCCATTTTGCTCTCTATTTTCTAGTATTCATTTATCTCTTTCTGCGTTTCTTTTTTTGTGTATTTAATAAGCATTTACTGAGTGTTCAGTATATCCTGAGAATTTGAGATACATCTGTAGTGAACAAAATTGATCAAATTTTCATTTATTGGAACTTACATTGCAATGTTGTTATGGTTTGGATGTGAGGTATCCCCCAAAAGCTTACATGTGAGACCATGCAAGAAGGATTAGAGGAGAAATAATTGGGTTGTAAGAGTTGTAATTCAATCAGTGATTTAATTCCCTGATAGAGATTCAGGGGGGTAACTGAATTGGTAGGGTGTGGCTGGAGAAAGTGGGAATTGTGGCATGGCTTTGAGGTGGTATATATTTGTATCTTGTGAATGGAGTTTCCCTCTCTGCTTCCTCATCACCACATAAGCCACTTCCCTCCATCACACTCTTCTGCCATGATATTCAGCCTCACCTTGAGCCCCAAGGAATGGAGCTGGCCTTCTATGGACTAAGATCTCTGAAACTGTGAGCCCTCAAAAAACTCTTCCTCCTCTATAATTGTTCTGGTTGGATCCTTTTTGTCACAGTAACAAAAAAGCTGACTAAAACAAACGTCATCCCCCACCCTTCAGCCTCTCTTTGTATTCATGCTACATTGGCAATGATCACCTGCATTGCCCTTCTAGCCTCATCTCAATCTCCACTTCAGGTTATGGTCCATACCGACGACATCTTCCACTCCCCACACATGCACACATTCTCAGATTTCATCAGAGTCAAGTGTAGACTCTGGCACGTGCCCAGCCCCATCCTTATGTCCCTCTAGATTCTCCAGCTCTGGTGCTGGGACACCATGCTCATGTTGACACAACACTCCCTTCTTTACAGTGACTGCTTCTAACCTCACCTGTTCAACTACTTGAGACTCCTAATTCAACCTTCCCTCACAGGCTACTTCTTAGTAATAGATTGTTCCTTTCCGGGGAGCTTTGGCCCTCCCAGGTGAAATCTTTCAAACTCTTTTCCACTGGAGATTTAGAAACCCCATCAAACTCTGACAAATTAACTATTTTTCTACTGCCAGCCCTTATGACAAACTCAACCTAGTGTGGCACCTCTGCCCATAGTGACCCCTTCTGCACAGTGAGATAATTCAGATAGAGACCTGACCTTTTAGTAGGGACTCGGCAGCTCTAAGGCATGATATTCTCTCCTTATCTCCAAGTAGAACCACCTGCAGGAATCATCTGGGAGTAGAGATTTGAGCATTTCACATCATTTTTCTCAGCCCTGCCCCCAACACTTTCTGCTTGAATTCTATGTGATACTAAACTCCGTACCTGATACTACTGCTCAGATTTCTTTCCTGTTATTTTGAAGTTATTGAAGATAGAAAGCATTTATTTACCATCATCCATATAAAAACACTTTAAATTACATAAAGATCATTTTGGGAAAATGATACATTCACAATAAATAAAAATATTTAAAAGAAATGAAAGTATATAAAGGAAGAAAATCACCTCAATGCCTGCTCTACTTCCAGGACTTCCTCCTACCTGTCTGTGTCTGGCTGTGCAGAGGAATTCTACATGGAATGGATGTTATCACACGTGCCATGTGTTCACTAGCCTGCCTGTCCTTGGACAACACCATGCCAATATAGCAAGATGCAGGAACAACTTGGTAGAGAAGGCTATTAAATCACCACTGCCTCCTAGTGTTTTCTATGCCTGAAGATGTTTTATAGAGAACTACTTAATTCTGAGTTTTTCGTGGTCCTCATAGGTGTCTTGCAAATACATTTCCAGTTTTAGTCCCAGGTTTGTTTTAAACCAAGAACATCCTGTGAACTGTAAGTTACCAATTAGAGGTATTTTAGGAAACTGTAAGTGAAGATTTTCTGTCAGACACCACCTGCAAATGAAAATAAGATGAACATTTTTTTTTCCATTTTAACTTCTTAACCTCAAAATGAGCATGTGCAGAAAGTACAAGTGAAAGAAAAAAGGAAGATGTAGTGAGAGAGAGAGAGAGAAGATATGAGTGTGACCAGCCCTGGAGATCTGAACAAACCGGACTTTCTCCTGGTTTGCTGATGGTGTCTGTAACTGGGCTGGGAATGGAGTGAGAGGTGAGTGAGGCACTAGCCTGAGGCACAGAATATACAGGGACAGCCAAAAACGGGTTAATAATATTCCCACATAGTAGTTTTTCATTAAAATTAATGTAAAAAGTCCAATATGAATCAAGTATCAAAATTTTAGATAACAGGATCTGTGACATTATCATGCCAAGCCATATCAAACCCTGAGGCAAAAGGGGAAAAAAACAGAACCACTGATTCATGAGCATTTATTCTGATTTTAAGCAGAAAGTTAGGTAGTATTTATTTTGTTTAGGAGCTTTTTATGTTCCCTTAGGTTTTTTGCCAGAGCAAGTATGTCCCACCCCCTCTCCTTGCCCAGCCCTTGTCTGTAATGCAGGTTAAAAGCATCATCTGCTCAGATGCAGGATCTGTTTGCTTCTCCCAGCTCAGAGCCTAGCCACCTGAGACATCTGGAGGAGGGTCTAATGGAGATGGAGAGATAGGTAGGCCTAGATCACACCTCCATCACCTCCATCTGGGACACTGATTCTCTGCGTTCACGAGATCCATACTCAAAACTATATTTGAAATTACCCATGCAGGGAGTAAAGGGTGATTTCTCTTACATCACAAAGAAACAAGCCAGGGGTGGTGGCACAGGCCTGTAATCCCAGCCGCCTGAGGCAGGAAGATCGTGAGTTCAAAGCCAGCCTCAGCAATAGCAAGGTGCTAAGCAACTCAGAGAGACCCTCTGTCTAAATAAAATACAAAATAGGGCTGGGGATGTGGCTCAGTGTTTGAATGCCACTGAGTTCAATCCCTGGTATCTGGCCCCCATACACCCACAAAAAAAACAGCATGGTATTAACCTACTAAACACTCACTCATCTCAAAAGGAATACATTCATTTTAAAAAGTCATAAACACATGTGCATGGCCCTAGGTTTGATCCCAGGCACTGGGAAAACAAAAACCAAAAAAACTTCTCTTAACAATATAATTTATGTTCTTGCTTTTTCTTAAAGTTGGTGTTAGTAATACCATATCATGCTGTTTGGGATATTCAGGTGTCCTGGACACCATCCCACAAGCACCTGGACACTCGTGTGCAGTGTGTCACATGAGGCAATGACCCCTCATCCACAAATGCAAAGATCCTTCATTCTACAGCATCTCAACACTCTCACACCCTCAAATGAGGACAGCCTTTTTGACAGTGGTCCGTAGAGCACATTTTTATAAATACTGTTCTAAGTGATGTTTACATATATGATGGAAACAAAATAATTCAAATTTATTACAGGTATGGAAATATTTACTTGTGATTTTTGTAGATAGCATTCTTCTCTTCCTTCCTCTCCCAGTCACACTCTCCAGGAGTCATAGGTCCTTGTTTTGGCTACAAATTCTACTTTGTACACAAACCCTTGAAACTCTGGGTCTCTATTCCTGGATTTGCCAAGCCCAGTAGTATGAAAAAAAAAATGGAATTCGAAACCAAACCTGTCCATCTATCTCTCATCACATTTGTAAAACCAAGAAGTCATATTATCTCTCTGAGACTTTACATAATATTACATATCTTTTGGGAATTTTTGTAGGATTGAAAGAATTAATAGATGTCAAAATGCTTTGAAAGCTGTAAAATGCTCTACCTCTACCAACATAATGTTGTTTTATTGCTCTCTTCCTCCTAGATAACCTTGCATCATTCATCAATAACTCTGCTTAGACTCTGATGAATACCATTTTAGTTATGCATGCAGAGGAAGGAAGAGCTCATTCATTGACAGTCCCTTGATTCATGGAAGAAAAATAATTAAGAGTCACATAAAAGTATGGCTGATGTTGATTTATTTTCCAAAGATATATAGAGAAAGGGGGATATAGTTAAACACTGTCAGAGGTAATACAAAGAGCCTGAGCACTGAGCACCTGAAGAGATTATTGCTTGTCTCACCATGACCAGCCAGCAAATGCATACCTGCTGTTCAAACTAAGCTTCCCCTCAGGTCACCCTCTTTGCGTAGCCTTCCTGGGAAGTGGGTCTTTATCATGGCTTCCTACCTACACCATCTGTTGTAGCAGCCATTTTGTTAGGCCTGTTTCTTTGCGTGCATGTTTCTTCTGGACCACTCTGGAGGGTGTGATGAGTCTGTACCGGGCCCCACCCTGGGCATACAGGCAACCCAGAACTACGGCATTAACCATGACAAAGGAGCTCTGGCAGGGGGGCATGTCGGCTTCTCAGTAAAAGTGCTGGTAGGTTGGTTAGCTCTCCATCACTGGAACCAAACTTTCAACACATGGACCTTTGGGAGACGTTCAAGATACAACGTTCAAGATCCTGTAACAGCTGCTCACACACTTGATGGACAGTGAGGGGAGAGAGGAAGAGATGATGGGATGAGTAGAAAACCAGAGTAACCAATGTGATTGCTTAAATGCCAGCAGACACCAGATGACAAAGGATGACTGCTACAGAAGGCATGGGGGACTCTAGAGAACAAACACAGATTTTGCAGATCTTTGTGCTCTTGGGGAATTACAGATTGAACAACTTCTAAGACCCACATTCTCATTAGTTTTTCAACACTCTTCTGCAAGTTATTCAAATCCATTTCTATTCACTTCTTTTTATTCTTCTTTTTTCTATAAACTTCCTTGTTGCTTCAAGAATTCCAAATGTTGCTGTAGAAACTCCAGGAGGGAACCAAAGTAGGGTTATGCCACTTTCAAAGCAGCAAGCCTAGGGCAGGAGCCTGTGAAAGAATCAACGTCAGGATTCTGCCTGTTCACACAATGACTGTGACTTCTTGCTCATCAAGCCCACACATCCTGGGTAATTTGTAAATGCTTTGCAATTTGGGCTGGTCTTCCAATGCACAGAGTGTTTGTGATAACTTTCTAGTTTTACAGAAACAAGGAAGTTTTTTTTGTTTTTGTTTTTGTTTTTTTTTTTTAGAAAAGGACACCAAAAGATTATATTTTTTAAAAAATGGTTAATGAAGGGATGGTTGCCACTTCTCAAGCTGCCATATAGATAGGAATGACTGACTTGAGAACTGAGGGGAACATTTTCTTTATTATTAAAAACCAGCAGGCACAGAAAACAGTTGATAATCAAGGTAATTCCACCCGACTATCACACTGAGACACTAAATAATAATTGCTTTTTTTTCTTGAGAAAATGTTAATAGATTAATTAATGCCACATGCAGGAGTTCATATTTAGCAGAATCAGTGAAGAAGCTTAGATTGTGGGGCGAGAGGTTGCACAATGCCACCATGAGCTGAGGTAAGGGTTGGAGGGAAAAGAAAGTAGCACAGTTTGGGGGCAAAACATTTTTGAGCCTGTGGAAACAGTTGAGTGTGGACTAGAAGATCACCCTTCTCTTTCTGCCACCCTTTCTGAAGTCTGACCATGCCAGCATTCCAGAGTTCCGCATCTGTCCTGGTTCTCCACCAGCTGTGGGACAGCGCCCAAACTCCTCATGTGCAAGGCCTTCTCCAGCTAGTGCATGTTCTGCACCAGCCCCATAGCATACCATGCCCCAGCCGGGCTAAATGATTTCAAACATTCTGGATTTTCCTTCCTTTCTTTTAACAGTTTTATTGATATGTAATTCAGACACCAAAACACATTTACCCATTTAAGGTGTATATCTTTATTAAACTCACAGACATTTGCAATTGGCAGAGGCAATCATAGAACAAATTCATCGAACCTTTGTGCCTTTCAGCTATCACCTCCTCATATTCATACTTCACTCCACCCCATCTAATTCCTATAGATCCATCTGTTCTAAATATTTCTGTATGAATAAAATATGTCATCTTTTGTGACTTGCTTTCTTTCATTTAGCATGTTTTCAAGGTTCATCCTTGTTTTACCATAGATACATACTTCACTACTTAGGGGGGGTTGTGCCATTGATATGCCATTGTATGAATACAAAATTTTGTTTATCCATCAGTTGATGGACATTTAGGTTGTTCTCACCACTTGACTATTATAAACCGTGCTGCTGTAAGCATTCACATATTAAGTTCTGTGTGAATGTATGTTTCATTTCTCTAGGATATATTCCTAAGACTAAATTCCTGGGCTCCATGGTAACTCTATATAGTGGGTGTGAAGTGGAATCTCATTGTGGATTTGATTTACACTTCTCTAATGACCAATGAAGCTAAGTATCTTTTCATGTGCTTATTGATTATTTGTGTATCTTACTTGGAGATATCGCTATTCAGATCCTTCGCTCATTTTTAAATTAGATTATTTGTCTTTTTGTTATTGAGTTGTAAGTTTCTTCACATACCCTAAAAACAAATCTCTTTTCAAATATATGCTTTGCTAATATTTACTTCCGTTCTGTGGATGGTTTTTTCACTTTCTTAATAGTGTCCTTTGAATCACAAACATTTTTCATTTTGATGTGGTCCAGTTAATATGGGGTTTCTTCTTGGTTTTGTTTTGCATTTATTTGGTTGTTTTCTGGTTTTCTTGTTTGTATTGTGCTCTTCGTGTTGCATCTAAGAATCGTTTGTCAAGTGTTTTAGTCAGTTTTTTTCACTTCTGTGACCAAAAGACATGAAAGGAACAATTTTAGAGGAGGAAAAGCTTATTTGGTGTTCATGGGTTTCAGTGGTCTCAGTCCATAGGTGGCCAACTCCATCCCTCAGGGTCCTAGCTAAGGCAGGATATCATGGTGGAAAAGTGTGGTGGAAGAAAGCAGCTTCACACATGTCACCAGGAAGCAGAGAGAGAGCCTCACTCGTCAAGGACAAAATTTAAATCCCAAGGACATTCCCTCATCCATCTACTCCGTCCAACACACTCTACTTGCCTACAGTTAACACCCAGTTAATCCATATAAAAGGATTAATGCCCTAATTAAGTTAAGGCTAACCTAATACCCTAATTACCTAATAATTTCACCTCTAAATTCTCTTGCATTGTCTCACACATCAGCATTTAGGAGATACAACATATTTAAACCATAACACCAAATCAGTGGTCATGAATATTGATCTTTATGTTTTATCCTGAGATTTTTATAGCTTTGCTTCTTATACATAACAAAATATAAGATTTTGTAAACAAAATCAGTTGGCCATAGTGATGTGAGTTTATTTCTGGAGTCTATCAATTTTATTCCATTGATTTGTATGTTTATTCTTAATGCCACTATTATATCATCTTGATTTCTATTGTTTTTTTAGTAAACTATGAAATCAGGAAGTGTGATTCCTCTTACTTGTCCTACTTTTCAAGATTTTTGTGAAGGGGGTGGCTTTTTGTGTCCTTTACAAGTCTATATGAATTTTAGAATTGGCTTCTCAATTTCTGCAAAGGAAATAGGTAAAATTCTGAAGGGGATTATGGTAAAACTATAGATCAATTTAGAAAGTACTGCCATCTTAACAATTCTAGTATTTCAGTCTATGAATGAATATGGAATGTTTTTCTAATTATTTAGATAGCCTTTAATTTCTTTCAAAGATATTTTGCAATTTTATTTCTCACTGGGATATCTCCTGGATTGCTACTTGTACTGCTGGAAAGAATAAGGAAACTGCTCCAGGCTGGTGCTCTGCTGCCTCACCACAAGGAAAACGGAATCTCTGAAGATCCCTTCCCAGGCAGTTTCTGTGATGGGGTCCCCCTTGCAGGTCACCCCAGGCCATGGTGTGGCTGGATGAGGGAAGGAGATTTCAGGATTGGTGGGAAGGATAGCACTTCCTAGGCTGTGTCTGCTTACTGTGGCAGGTTTCCCCTTCCTGACCCACTTTTTGAAATCCTAACGTAGGTAATAGTAAGGAGCTGTTTAGAATTCCTTGATGGCTTGATGGATATTAAATGCAAAACTCTAACATTTCCTCTTGGAAATTTTCATTTTCTTTTTTTCTTTATTCTATTTTTTTATTATGTGCAATTTTAAAATATTTTTGAGAGAAAATAAAAAGATGATATATTTTTAAAACTCCTGTTTTATAACTAAAACTCCCATTTTAAATGTTATTTTTACTTAGCATTCTCTATTGCCTATGTGTCTGAATTACACAGCATTTTTTTGTTCTTTTTAGATATACATGACAGCAGAGTGTATTTTAATATATTATACATACATGGAGTACAACTTATTCTAATTGGGATCCCATTCTTGTGGTTGTACATAATGTGGGGATGCACTCGAGGTGTATTCATATATGAACATAGGAAAGTTCTGTCTGATTCATTCTACTCTTTCCTGTTCCCATCCCCCCTCCCTTCCCTTCATTCCCCTTTGTCTAATCTTATGAGCTTCTATTCTTCCCCCAACTTTATTGTGTTAGCATCCACATATCAGAGAGAACATTAATGAATTATAATAATACATAATTATGGGATCTATTGTGATATAGTCATACGTGGATATAACATAATTTACTCCATTTTATTCCCCATCACTTCCCCTTTCCCTCCCCTCCTCTCTCCCCTGATCCCCTTCCTCTACTCACTGGTGTCCCTTCTATTTACTTGTTTTCATTTGTGCATGCTAATTACACACAAAAGTAAAAATCTTTGCACTATATTCACACATTCACATAGCATAATCTGGTTGATTTCTTTCCTAACCTTTTCTTTGTCAAAAATCAGAGGCAGTGCTTTCCTCTTTGAAAATTTAACAAACACTACAGGCATTCACCTCCTCTTGACCAATGTTTGTCTAGGCGGGCCCTATTTTTCACAGGTGCTCCAAATGGATTAAGTGAACTGGGCTTTGCTGTGAGCTAGATACAAAAACATTCTGTTTTCAGTACCTTTCCATTTGCCTCAGGTATTCTGAAGGACCTGGAAGCACTACAGGAAGGCTATCACCAGGTGTGTGGTGCAGAGGATGACTCCCACAGGAGCTGCCTCGAGAAGGCAGAGGTCACAGTGGGCTGCAGAAAACTCCTTCCAAGCATGTTTCCTGAGCTTCTCTCCATGCAAGTCTCTGCCCTTAGGGGTTAGGGAAATGACAGTGAAAGCCAAGCCTTCTGCCTTCAGCAATGGCTCCTGAGAGTGAAAGACAAAGGGCAAGTAAACAACAGTGTGGTCAGAACTCCGAAGAACACAGATGATAGGAATGCTGTAGTTCAGATATGCTTGAGTGTGTCCCTCCAGAAGTTCATTTTATCTCCATCATGAAGCATCCATCTATGGTGTTCAGAGGTGGACCTTTAGGAGGTGACGAGGATGAGATGGAATCATCAGGGCACAGCCCCCGTGGTGGGATTTTGGTGGTTTATGAGAACACTGAGAGCCCACAGAACAGAGACAGACACTGCCACACTCCCTGCATGTGAGGCACTGCACCACCTTGGGACTCTGCTAGCAAGAAGGCCATCACTGAATGCACCCCCTGAACTTTCCAGAACCATGATCCAAAATGAGTCTTCTCAAAAACCGTATGTATAACTTACCCAGCATGTGATATCGTATTATTACCAATAGAAAAAGGACTAAGATGGAATCATAGTGGAAAAGCAGAGTGAGAATATTCAGAGGTTTCCCCCACAGTAAAGCGGTTTCTCTTTAAAAGACATGATGTTATTGTCACGCAGTGAAGTGAGAGGAATGCACGCTAGGCTGTAAGGGTAGCCTGAAGTATGGAAAAGAACCTGCAAAGTGCATGTGAGGACAGGTTCTGGTTTTTTTTGGTGAGGCAGGAGGGGACGACTGCAGTGTTACTATACCAGGAACATGTTGATTAAGCTCAGATTTCCCAGCAGGAAGAATAAAGAAATGTGTGTCCCACTTCCAGATATCAAAATGTTGTGAGGCTTAAATCTGTGGACCCAGCTGCATCCACAGAGCTCATGTCCCCTGAGCATGGCTGCCATGAGAAAGAACAATGGAAAACTTCTCATCTCAGAAATTCTTCCAACTGTCTCTTATTTCCATTTTAATTATATCATTTTTTATACCTAAAGCTGCCTCCATTCAAAGTTTAAGTCTGGTGTAAATGTTTCTCTACACGTAGTGAATTGCAACCTAATTTGAAGTGAAGACAAAGTGTTATCTCTTCTTGTAACAAGTGGTTGAATTTCAGCCAATCATAAGCAGCCAACTGTTCAAAATATACTCAAATAAGACAGACAATAACAGCAACAAATAGGGGTCTCTGCCTCACTTCCCTTTTCTATATGTCATTTCCTTTTCTCCTGCTATAACTATAACCTGTCCAAGTGGTGGAACCAAGAAATTTGAGTCCAGTTGAGGTTCAGACTGTTACCCAATTCTAGAATCAGGAAAAAAGTCAATTAAGATCTACAAATTAGATTTGCTATGGTTATTTCTTTTAACAATTCATGTTTCTTTTAAAGTTCTTGTCCTTTTTCAGGTCATTGATCTATTTAGAACGTATCAAGAAATTTAGGGTCTCTCTATAGATAAGTACATACACACATCACATATATACAAGCAAATTTTACACAGTTTCAGTAGCTTTATGGTTTTGCTAAAATGCAAATGGGTCAACTTCAATAACCAAAATCCTAGACTCTGAAGTGTCTGTGTTCAGGGTTCCTCTCAATGAGCATCAGGAATGAAAGATAGACATGCAAATGGTCCACGAACAGGTGGGCAGATAGCAAAGTGTCTCTAGGTTTTACAAAGTCAGGGTGGCATCTGGGTGAGAAGGAAAAATCCGATCACACTACTTTGCTGACCATACTCCTTGCTTTCTGTTCAGATACTTGGTCTATGCACATTCTGAAACCACAGTTTTTTAAGATTCCAATAGGCCTCTCTGACACAAAGTAAAAAGCAGCAATACTTTCTTTACCTAAGCAGGGTAAGTAGAGTCTCTTATATGATGTTGTTTTATAATCAACCCAGTTCCTAGAATGAAATCTAGCTGCAAACAGCTGTACTACCCAGACTACAGGGAGATAAGTATTTTGGTAATGATCCTAATGTCATTGTAGCTGATGCAGATGACACCTAAATGGCTTGATACCAAGGCATGTTCTTTCTTATGTTTAAACAAGTCTTTGTGTGTGTGTGTCTTGGGAATCTGGGGTTGGTAGAGCAAATGATTCATTTTTAGATTCAACATGCAGCAAGCATTATTTACATCTACTGCCTTTTTGCTCTGGTATATATCAATATTTATTGCTAATTCAATGTCAAATTTTGACCTTAGTTTTTTTTTAGTCAATATATGCTTCTTGGAGCAATAAATCTTCGTAATCACCACAGTTTAAATCAATGTCTGTTTACTATCTATTTATCATCTATGAGTCAACCTTTCTACATTTCAGATACTTAGCAACACTGAGCACCAGAGTTCTAAGGATGGAGCTCCACTGCAGCGATGCTGAGATTCAAACGCTTCATGCTCCCTGCCTTTAAAGTTGGATGTAATAACTGAAATAAAAAGTCATACAACAGGAAAGGTGTACCTTAAGTGGTTTTCTGAGCCAGAAAACTGTCAAGTTATAAAATATTTATAGCAGAAAAGATCTAAGATCTACAAATTTATTAAGTATATCCAAACAATCCATCCTTAATACTGGGGTAGAATTCCATCTTTCCAAGGAGATCAAGTGACCTAAAAGCATACCTAACAGCACACAACACCAAACTGATTTTTCCCATTGCAATACTGTTGGTTTAGTGGAGGGAGTTATTTTAAGGATGGAATCATGAATCAAATCAGACGACACCAGCAGAGCCACCTTCTGATAGTCTACAATAGATAGCTGCCATCAATGGTGGGACTCAATCTCAAGGTCTGCTGTTAGTGAGCAGTGGTCACCATGAGGAGGAGGGAGCTGGCGGTGGCATCTGGCTGTGCTAGCTGTAGCGGCCCCCAGCCCTATCAAGCCTCTCCCATGACTGCACCCTTCAGAGAACTCTCAGGAAGGATTCGAGGTGGCTGGAAGTTGTGGGGTGCATCAGAGCCCACGCAGCACTGTTCCAGTTCTTGGTCCTCCACCTCCTCACCTGTGAAGGAACAGCTAACTAGAACCTTCTTTTGACAGCAAAATGATATGTCTTAGGGAGCCTTTTGGCATATCTCAAGGGGATAAATCCACATATCTGGTTATGTTCAGTTCCTCTTGTGCTGTGCATTGACACTGCAGGTCAGTTCTCCAGGTGACCCTGGGTCAATCCATAGGATTTGCAGGAATAGCTGTAGAGTGTGCTGGCACTGCAGCATGCTGAGATAAAGGCAGACTGGCCAGAACATCCCAGGATCTCCTTCTGTCCCTCATAGAGTAAGATGTCCAGCAATACCTGAGCCCAGCATGTCACATTGCCTCAGGGTATAAGCCCAGTGCAGGGCTTGTGGTGCAAGTGGGACACACGCAGATAAGACTCCACTGATTCCAGGCAACTTCCCTAAGCCTGGGAAGACAGCTCACAGTGACTCCTAGGCCTCTTTTGTCCTGTGCTACCTATCTGTAAGTAATAAACCTGCCATGTGGCTTCTTGTATGTGGATGTTCTGCCTCACTGGACTCCAACAAAAAAATGATGACCAGTACACTGCTAATCTGCTTCACATCCACCACCCAGTAGCAATTGTCCCTGACATTCAAAAAGCATTAGCAAGTCTCAGAAAAGCTTTAAAAGTCAGTCTCTCTCTTGCTCTCTCTCTCTCTCTCTCTCTCTCTCTCTCTCTCTCTCTCCCTACAATAGTTGAAAAATTTAGGGACAGGGTCAGCTGGTTGTGTAGCTTTAATAAAATTTGACTTGCTTAGTGGATAAGGGTGAGAGGGTTCTGGACCCAGAATGGGACAAAACTAGTCCATTTCCCAACCACCTGGTACTCTGCCCTTTACCGCTTCTGCCATCTGCTCAACTTACCCTGGCTCACCCCTTTACTCAAGCCATTTAGGACACAAATTATCAATTTGGCAGTAAATGCACCATGGGCACTCATTATGGGTAGATAAGTGCATTGAGAGGTTAAAGAAATAAGACTCCTGAACCAGGAAGGTCTGGATCAATCTACTGGAATGATTCTTGGTCAATTCATTACTTCAGAGGGCAGTGACAAATTTGTACCATTGGGATTACAGGTTTAGAGAGTTGACAAGACAGTGCATTTTAACTCATTTGTCCAGAGTATGAGGTGGAGTTTATATACCACACAATGTTAATTGTCCTATTCCTGCTCTTCCCCTTGTTATTATTTAGTTTGATTTTTATGTTATTTTATAGCCTTAACCTAAGTACCCAGGGAACAAAGAAGAAAAACAAAATTTGGTCCATATCTTTTAAGGTTTCTTTGGGGAGGCAAAAATAACCTATGTGGAAAAAACAAAGCCCAGGTTCGTGACAAAATCATAACCATGGGATGGGGACATGGCTCAGTGGTTGAGCACTTGCCTAGCATGAACAAGGCCCCAAGTTCTAACCCTAGCACAAACGAACAAGAGAAATCATGATTACGATGAATCAGTCTGTTGAAGGAGAGAAAAGTGCATTGATCTCTACTGTGAATACTTGCTTTGGATTCCAAATGCTGCATTCGATTTTATTTTATTTATTTATTTATTTATTTATTTATTTATTTATTTATTTATTTTAAATACTGGGAATTGAACCCAAGGGCACTCTGTATCACTGTGCTACACCCCCAGCTCTTATTATTTTTTTATCTTGAGACAGGACCTTGCTAAGTTACTCAGGCTGGCCTTGAACTTGTGATCTTCCTGCCTTGGCCTCCAGAGTCACTGGATTATAAACATTATCACCATACCTGGCTGCATTAGAATTCAACACTCTGAAGTTGTCTCACCAGGAAATAGAGCCCTGGTGAGATAAATTGCTTAGCCAAAGATGCTAAGTAGATAGGTTCTAGAACTTCAATAGGGAGTTATTGGGTACCAGGCCTACCCGACTTCCAAGTCAGTGTGCTTTCTATTCTGGATGTGCCTCCGTGGGAAATAGGGAAATCCACGCAAGATGAATTAATCAGAAAGGAAATTAGGAAGTAGAACTTGAATGAGACCATAAAATGTGACCACATTTTACTATACCCCTGATGATGAGGAAACTCAGGGGAGACAATATTTATGAGCTGTGATACTGGGGCAACATAGGTACGGTGGTGGGCAGGCAGGTGGCACGAGGCTCACATTTTGTTGAGCCTTTGTATATTTGGATTTGGGGGGTTTATTGGGGAGGTCATCCACCCCACTGAACTGATTTAATAGAGCATAGGAACCAAAACAAATCTCTGGATATGTACTTTGAAGTTTGTTTTGGGGGAGGTTTTTAATTATGAATTATTCACATGAATAAATTTATGTGACTGATACAGAAAAATTCAAAACTTTTGCTGTTTCTTGTGTTAAGTTTAATAAGTCACAGTTTTGTCAGAATCTGCCAATTTGAACTGAATTTGTTGGCAATGCATTTATTTTATCTTTATTTTTTCATTTTTGCCTGTAATACATACCAATTCTTGAAATTGGTAATTCATTCTTTCCTAGGGAGTAGTTCTCCCAGAGACTTATCAATTTGACCCTTATTAAAAAATATAATTTTGGATTTGTTTGATTTTCTTTTATCTATGCTTTCTATTTTGTCTTCTACTTTTTTATTTTTTATTCTGATTTTTTTCCATTTGAATTTTTCCAGTAGCCTAATAGGTAATTAGATTATTGGGCTTTAGCTTTCCTTCTTTTCTAATATACAAGGCTACATATTTCCCTCTTGGCTACCTGCATTAGTTGCACCTCATAATTTTTGATGTGATGTTTTTACTATTGTTCAAATAAAAATATTTTATAATGTTCAATGTGTCTTCTTATTTGACTCATGGTTTGTTAGGGACTTTTTGGCATATAGCTTAATATGCAATCATTTGAGGACTTTCTAATTACTGTTTTATTTTCTGCTGTTAAATTTACATTTTTTTCCACTATGGTTAGAAGACATATTCTGTGAAATTTGATATTTCAAACTTTTATTAAGCCTTGCTTCATAATAAATCATGTTGTTTTTTGGGAAATATTTAAGATATTGAAATATCTTAATTACCCTGAAGTTGGATACCCTGACATTGTTGGTAGTATGCTCTCCCAGGTCAATTGTTTCAAGTTCGATAATTAGTACTCTTTAAATATCTTATGTCTTTTCTATTTTTTTTTCTTATTTCTGCATTGAATCAGTAGAAAGATTGACTAAAATCTCCAAATATGGCTATTGATTTGCCTATTTTTCCTTTGATTGCTATCCATTTTTGCTACATACATTTGAGGCTATGTTGTTAGTTCATTATAGATATAAAATGTTTATATGTTATAGTTACTTTGATGCATTTATTGTAATGGAATTTCCCTCGTTATTGCTACTTACCTAAGGTCCATTTAGTCTGCTGTTAATACATGAATAAGAACCTTTTGGTTAGTGTTCATCTAAAATATATTCTTTCTTTAATTGGCAATTTTTCTATATCTTTATAGTTAAGGTATTGCTTTTGAATACAGCCAAAATTGATTTTCTTTATCATGTCTGATAATTTTTGCCTTTTCAAAAAATACGGCAAGAAACATTCAAGGTTAGATATGTATCTTAAACCTCTCAGTGCATTTTCAATAAATGAGCATCCCTGTGTAACTAGCATACACATCAAGAGGCAAAACATTCTGGAAGCTCAAAAGCTGTCTTAATTTTCTCAGACACTGCCGTCCTGCAAAGTCTACCACTGTTTTCACTTCTAACATTAGATATTATCTTTGCCTGCTTTTGCAATTTATAAAAGTGAAATAATACATTATTGTCTTTTGTGTCTGACTCCTTTTATTATATTTGTAAGATTCATTTATATTGTTGCATATAATAGCAGTTTGCTTTTTTCTTATAGTATTATATTATGTGATATACAGCAATTTATTTATCCATCTTTCTATTAAACATTTTCATAATTTCCAGTTTGAGACCTTTACACAGTTGCTGCTCATTTTTTTCTATATTTTTAAAGACACATATCCATTTTCTCTGTTAATATCTAGCCAAAAGGAGGTAGTACTTTGGATGTCACATATCCATGTTCATCTGTATTAGAGAGTAGCAAACCATTTTCCATAGTGATTATGCCACGTACCAACCCACCAGGAAAGTAACAGAGCTCTCCTATCGCCACATCCTTGCTCACATTCAATACTGTCTTTTGCACTTTAGTAGCGCCATGGATTGAATCTACATGAATCTCATGACTGGTGAATTGATGCACCTACTTACATTCATTGATTTCTTATCTTTACTATTTTTCGACGTGTCTTTTCAAGTGTTTTTGCTCATTTTTCAATCAGGTGCATCTTTTTCTACTTGACTCTCTAGAGCTCTTTTTCACATCCTGGGCGTGAGTGCTTTGTAACCTGTGTTTATGGCAGATGTCTTCCTCACGTTGTGTTTTGCATTTTTACATTCATCTAATGAAACTTTTTGATGAATGGATGATGTTTAATTTTAATACATTATAATCTATTGGGTTTTCTTTTCTCTGTAGTTGGTGGTTTTCATGCTTAAGAAATATTTGAGGCTGGGGCATAGCTGAGTGGTAGAAAGTCTGCCTAGCATGCGTGAGGCCCTGGGTTCATCCCCAGCCCCACACACACAAATAGACAACAAAAGAAGAAACTCTTGCCTACCCAAAGATCGTGACATTATTCATCTATTTTTGTTTGTTTGTTTAAAGACATGTGTTTTTATTTGCTTACTCATTTTACCTTTCACATTCACATTACCATTTGTCAGTAGTCTTCCAGCCTGGTGCAAGATTGTCAACAGTAACTTTTTAAATCAATATCCATATAATTTAATAACATGTTGAAAAGTTGATCCTTCCTTCTTAGGCCATTTTGCCTCATTTATTATAACTCTATCAATTATATGTGTAGAAATCTTTGAATTCTAATTGCATTATTAAAAAATATTGCATTTATTTTTAATGTATGTATTTGCATCTAAATTTACCTTCTGTTTGTTTTTTCTCTCTTTTTGCCTTCATGTGTATTAATCACATATTGACTATTATTCCATTTTCTCTTCCATTTAAAGTTTTCCTATCATATATCCATCACTATTTACTATGAAATAACAAGCTACATCCTTCTATGCATTTCTTATAGCTCACTTTGAATTATTCCCCTAACAGCTCCAGAAAAATGTAAGAATACAAAGACAGTTTAACATTCCTTACCTCTCTCACACCCCATGTGTTAACCTTTCTCACATCACATGGGTTAATATGGTCCTGTGTTTCTACACACACTTTAACCCTGTTAGGCATTAGTGTCATCGTTTCATAGTGTCATATTCATTTGGATTAGACACTCATCTGCCTTCTCCTGTGCTCTTCTTGCTTTTCTCCCTGACCAGGCTTCCACCTGGAGACATTTCCATTCTTTGTTTAAAAAAAAACTCTCTTAAAAGAAATAATAATCTCTTTAGGGAAGGTCAACAGATTATTTCAGATTTCTAGTTTTTATTTGTACCATCTTTATTTTGCCTTCATATTCTTTTTAGAGAATAACACTAATAACACATTTGATTTATTTCATCATGTTGTATATGTCTGTTAACAGTTACATTTTTAGTAAGGTGTTAAGTACTTTATAATTTTTATTGGTGCATTATACATAATAGCAGAATTCACTGCTACATATTCATGCACACACAACACACGTGGGTCAATCTCATTCCCCACTAATCCCCCTTTCTTTCTCCTCCTCCCTCCGCTGGTCCCCTTCCTCTATTCTACTAGTTTCCCTTCTCTTTTTGTAAGATTTTTACACACACACACACACACACACACACACATTCATAGACACACGTTGTTTACTCCCCCCTTCTCCCTCTAGTTTCCACATATGAGAAGAAACACAGGACTTTGACTTTCTCAGTTTGGCTTGTTTCACTTAATAACACAATGCTTTTGAGCTCCATCCACTTTCCTGCAAATGGCATGATTTATTCCTTTTATGACTGAATAAAACTCCATTGTGTGTATACACTGCAATTTCTTTATCCACTCATCTGTTGATGAACACTTAAACTGAATCCATACTTTGACAATTGTCTTAACACTTTAAAAAATGAGTTATTTTTTGTCCCTCAGTGATAGGATCTGGCTCACCATTCCAATTCATTTTCCTCTACTTTTGCTGTGCCTAACTTAGTAATAATAGTCTACTAAAAAGAAACTTTCTGGTTTTTTATACTGCTTAATCTCACTTGTCATGTTTTTAATTTTTAAAATGTGTATTTTATTTTTCAATAGATTGTAGTTCTGTGAAATTATCCGTAATTTTCAAAGTCCAATATTTTATAATCTCAGTATCTGCATTGTTTCCAAGACCTTCCCTTCCCTTCTGTGGACTTTAGTCATTCAGTCCTATTTTTGGCATGCCTAGAATATTTTTTAACCAAATATCTATATACTGTACATTAATAAAAGTAGGGTATGTGGGTAATTTTTTGTTTTATTTTTTTCTGGAGGGGAATTCTTCCTTTCTGAGAGACAGATGACCAGTGGGCAGGCCACCTTAACCTAGTTCCCTCTCAGTTGACCCTAACTCTCAAGGGGCAGCCCTCACTTCTACACAGAAGCCTACAGTGTTCATGGCACTCATAATCAGACATTTCCCAGTACCCTGAGCTCCTGGGAATCTTCCCTCAGGTGTTCATTTTGCTCAGGAGGAGATGGGCATGTGGATGGAGTGGAGAAGGACCACTCCTTAGACTCTGAGCTCCACCTGGGGCCCTCAGCACCACCCAACTACATTTCCCTGGGTTCTTTCCAGTGAGGAAAAACTGGGCCGCCTTGCAGAGAAAGGGAAGAAGCTAGAGGACCACAAGGGAACCTCGAGCCCAGGAATGGAAAGTCCTCAATCTCCTGGTCATGTGCAGCGGCCCCAGGGACTGACCTAAAGTTAACTTGTTGTGAGTTAATGTATCATTAGCATCACAGAGGTGGGGGTGGATGGGGGGGACTTACCTGGGCAGTAGAGAAAAGATTATGTTAAATTCAGCTGTCAATCATGGTGCCCAGCAATATCAGCTTCAACCAGAGAAGAAGGGGGAGAACTGGCAAGCCCAATGAAGGTAAGCCCCTCTGCGTGGATGGAGTATTGAGCTACTCCACCACACAGCCCGCTCCGTTTCCCTGGAGTGTTACTTTTGCTTTTAATAAACCTCCAACTAGCCTGCCAACCTCTGGCCTCTCTTGGCTCCATATGGCAAGAATCTGGACCCAGAACCCCCCAGGGACCCCTACCTTTGCACAGGTAATGTTTTCTGAGCTGCCCCTTCCACCTTCTATACTCAGTGCTTTGTTCTGTGGACAGAATCCTGGGGTGTAACAAAGGTCTTAAAGGGAGCCAGGTTTGTGTCTCAGCCCTGTGTTTTCCTCCACGCCCTAATCTTGCCTCCCTAAGTCCCGGTCACTATGGCACCTCCAGCAGAGGCGCAAGCAGACTTCTTGCCAGCAGAGTTTGCACAAGCCTGGCTGCTGCATTTCCCAAGCACCATTTCCCATGTGAAGAATTGGAAGTGCCCCAGGGAGACAGCAAGAGAGCAAGACAGTACTTCCCTGCTTGCTTGGGTTGTGGCCCAAGTCCTGGCTGCCTGGAGCCTGTTCCTGTGCCTTGCCATGCTTCTTTTCTTTCTTTTTTTTCTCTTCTTCTTTTCTTCTTTCTTCTCCTTCTCCTTCTATTTCTTTCTTCCTTATTTTTTTTGGAGGGGGTACACTTTACAAATGTGCAATTTGTTGTATAGCAATTATGCTTCAATAAAGCTTTTTATTTTTTATTGATGCACATTAATCATAAGATTTTTATGTTATTTTATTTTTAAAACTGGCATTTTATTTTTTAATTAACTTTTATTTATTTAGGATATACATGACAGTAGAGTGTTTTCTGGCATGTTATACATACATGGAGTATAACTTAATCTGATTATGATCCCATTTTTGTGGCCGTACATAATGTGGAGTTTCAATGATGATGTATTCATATAAGAACATAAGGAAAGTTATGTCCAATTCATTCTACTATCTTTCCTATTCCTATCCCCACTCCCTTCCCTTCATTTCCTTTTGTCTAATCCAATGAATTGCTATTTTGTGCCCTTCCCCCTTATTGTAATAGCATCTACATAGCAGAGAGAATGTTCAGCTATTGATTTTTAGGGGATTGGCTTATTTCACTTAACATGATAGTCTCCAGATACCTTCATTTACCAGTAAAAGTCATGAAGTCATTCTTTTTTATGGCTGAGTAATATTCCATTGTGTATATCTACCACATTTTCTTCATTCATCTGTTGAAGGGCATCTCAGTTGATTCCATAACTTAACCATTGTGAATTGAGCAGCTACAAGCATTGATGTGGCTGCATCAACCATAGTATGCTGATTTTAAATCCTTTGGATATATCATGAGGAGTGGAAAACCAGGTCAAATGCCGTTTCCATTCCTAGTTTTTTGAGGAATCTCCATACTTCTTCCCAGACTGGTTGCACCAATTTGCAGTCCCAGCAATGTATGACTGTACCTTTTCCTCCACATCCTCACCAACATTTATTGTTACTTGTATTCTTGATAATTGATATTCTGACTGAGATGGAATCTCAGTGTAGTTTTAATTTGCATTTCTTTAATTGCTAGAGAAGTTGAACAGTTTTTTGTATATATATTGACCTTTCATATTTCTTCTTCTGTGAAGTGCCTGTTCAGTTCCTTTGCCCATTTATTGATTGGGTTATTTGTTTTTTTGGTGTTAAATGTTTGAGTTTCATTTTATTTTTAAAATTAGAGTACCACCATTACCATGACAACAAGTAAAACCATGCACTAAGATTTTTCTAAGAATTCTAAGATTTTTTTGATTTATCTTCAATGATTTTTTTTTTCCTAGAAGATTTACACTATTAGGAAATTGGTTTCTCTTTCTCCTCAATATTGTTGCCCACTTATTGACATTCTCTAGCCAGTTCTTTGCATTTAAATTTAAATTTATTTTTATTCAATTGTTGTATAGGGACAGGGTGAAGGAGGGGTTGCTGGGACTTAGACCCAGGGCCTTGCATATACTAGGCACACACTTTACCACCCAGCTACATACTTGACCCCTAAATTTATTTTTAATTGATACATAAAAGTTATGCATATTTATGGGTTACCATGTGATATTTTGATGTATGTATTTATTGCACAAATTTTTTTGATTTTTTATTTTTTTGTTCTAATTAGTTGTACATGACAGTAGAATGCATTTATACATTTTGATAGGTCATACATAAATAGAGTATAATCTCTGTTTTCTGATTATACATACTGCAGGATCACATCAGTCATGCAGTCATACATCTATATGAGGTAACAATGTCTATTTTTTCTGCTATCATTTCTTCCCCCATACCCCTTACCCACCCTTCACTTTTGTGTGCAGCATTCCTTTAAGTATCTTCTGTAATTCTTCCTTAGTACTCATGTATTGCTTCAGCTTTTGTTTATCTTGGAAGTTCTTTATTTCTTCTTCAATTCTAATGGATAATTTTCCTGGTTATAGTAATCTAAATAGTTGTCAGTTGTTTTCTTTCATGACCTATACCACTCCATACCCTTATGACCTTTAAAGATTCTGCTGAGAAATATGTTATTCAAAAATGACTTGGCATTTCTTTCTTGTAGCTTTTAAAATTCTTTATTTTTGTTTATTGTTAATAAAGTCTTTATAGTTGTCTTTAGTGAATGGTTAATCCAATCTATACCTCCTCCTCATGGAGGTATAAGCTCAACCAAAAGACCTAACAAGAACAACATAGAGGAGGAAACATTTATTTTGAGTCATGGTTTCAGAGGTTCAGCTATGGTTAGTTGACTCCATTGCTGTGGATCCAAAATGAGGCAGAATATCATGGTGGAACATCATGGTGGAGCAAAATAGCTCAGGACATGACATCCAGGAAGCAGAAAGAGCTCTGCTCACCAGAGGCAAAACCCCAAAGGCATGCCCCCAGTGAACCATCTCCTCCAGCCACACTTCACCTGCCTAAAATTACCTCCCAGTTAATCCATCAGAGATTAATCCACTGATTAGATAATCCCTCTCTTAATCTAATCATCTCATCTCTGAAAATTCTTGCATTGTCTCACACATGAGCTTTGGGGAGACATTTCATATTTATACCATGAGAACCCACTTTCTCTCTCAACATGATAGTATAATTATTTTTGTACATCTCATACTGGATATATTCTTAGATGCATTGTCATTTAAACTTACACTTTGAAATCCACTGCATTCCCATTTTTTATACATTCCATGTATGTATGTCAAAATACATTCTACTGTCATGTATATCTAAAAAGATCACATAAAAATTATTTTTAAAAAGGTAAGATGGTGAAGCTAATAAATGGCAAATCTGGGATCTAAACTTAGATCAAAGCTGCAGATGTGGGTATTACTCTTTGATGGGGTAGTCATACACCTGTCCACAGCTACAGTCTCACAATTTTGTGTATGGGATGATCATTTGAGTTTAATCTCTTTGGAAAGATCCCTGGAAGAACACCTGAGAATTTACCTGTCACCCTTATGAGCTCCATAAGTAAAAAACTAGAATTTTTTTTAATTTCCAAGAATATGACACCAATTTTTTAAGAAAATATGTCAGATGGCTCAGGCTAACTAATTACATGGCCAAAACCTGCAGGGTACTGTATTTCTCCAAGAACCCAAGATTATTTGGAGTTATCTTGTGTAAAAAGTGCATAAGAGATGATGAAAATTACTTAGAACAGCTGCACACACCTTGAAGCTCTGAGAATGCTTGAAATTTTGGTAATTTTGATTTGCTAAAGGTGGGAAGTACTGAATTTAATATTGGATAACTTACATAAGAATCTTAATTATGAATTCAAGAGAATGTTCGAGATTAACAAGTAATTTGGTAGCATAGTTCACCTATTAAACTTCCTTTTTCTTAGCAGTCTCTTGATAATGTGCACATTTCAGCAGCAGCTCCTGAGACTTGTATACTGCAGGCTTTAAAAATGAGTCATCTCCTGGAACATAGCAGAATTAGCTAATGTAGGCATTCTTTCTAGTGTAACTGTTAGGTAAAATATAACTTTTTAAAAGTTAGTAGAAATTGAAAGAAAGAGAAATCCTCAGGAAGCAAAAATTGAAGACTACACAGCCAATCTGCTAAGCAGGTTAGCTCATGCCTTCAAAGCATAAAGGGAATCAGAAGTAAAGATAGAAATGAATGGCCAGAGCCAGCATTTCACCAACCAAACAAGAATAGAGGCATCAGTTTCAAATCTATACTAGGCAGGGAGCTGCACTAGCAATGCTGGATAAATATACTAGTGATGCACCATCCATAATAACCATTGATCCTTTGTTCTAGGCACTGTTGTAGGTACTTCATATGTATTAAATCATTAAGTTATCATAATAGCCATGCATTTATTATGTAGACTGGCTTTATTTCAAAGAGACTTAAGTATGTATAATGGTTTCAATGGAACAGAAGCTTATTTCTGTCTTTTGTAATTGGATTGGATTGGACAGGTATATAAGTCAATAGGGTGATCCTTATTGCAGTCATTTGGGTACTAACATTAACCGAAGCTCTGCTGTCTTCAAATTTTTTTTCCTCCAAGATCACTTTGAAATTGGTCTCTATGCAGCCAATAGTATGCAGAAAGGAGATAGAAGATACCCAAAGAAGGTTTTTATGGGTCAGTCTTAGAAGTAGTTCATATCACTTGCATCCATATCCCATTGGTTAAACAGCCACACACCTACAACTACGCTTCTGAGAATCTTTAGGGGACTCTCTAACAGCAATCTAACACAGTTTGTTCCAAGAAAAAAATGGAAAATAATTTAATTTGTTATGTAATAAACACACAATTTTTTAAAAAAATTTTGTTAGCTTGGCCTGAAAGGAATTGATATAGCTAAAAATGAAAAGCATCCTCTGAGTTCTCACCTTATGAGAAAGCAGCAGTCTGAGATGACTCCTACCCAACTGCAAACAGGATCAGGTTTTCTAGAAAAGGGAAGAGAACTCAGCAGGAAGAGTCAGGAAGCAAGGTGAACTAATGCCAGGGAGCAGGACTGAAGAGATGTGTCCAGTTCCAAGATTTTTGTGGTCCAGTGACTTCTATATAACTTCAGTCCCTGACCGACATTTCTGTTTCTACTGGACTATCAATTGTGATTAATTTTTCTACTAGATTGTCTATTGGGATTTTTACTAAATTATTTTTTATGATTAATTTATCTCTGCCCATTATTGTGATTTGGATGATGATGAAGAGATACTCTGTCTTTTTATTGACAGTTCTTCTATTCAGGAGAAATAATAACTGAGATGTACCTGAGGGACAGCACCAAAAGACATTGGTCTTTGGTCTTTGCATCTCAACCTAATTTGAGTGACAAGATCTTGAATTTCAAGCCTGAAACTGATGCCATGATGGAACGATTTGGAGGTGGTGGTAGGAGGTGAGTGTTTTGTACATGTAAGCAATGATATGGATCATTGAATGCCAGAAAGAGGAGAAACATGAAAGCTACTTGGCAAACATGGCCTGCCATGACTGATTGAGTCTCTGATGACCTGTGACTCATGTTCACCAATGGAATAGGACAGAAATGACTATGCTGATTCTAGGCCTGTAGCTTTCAAAAGCCTAGTGGTCTCCGCTTTGCATTTTGGAGATACCTGAGCTGTCACCTAAAAAGTCTGACGACTCTGTGTGAGAGACTACGCACAGACCCCATGGAGAAGCTAAGAAAAGGAAGAAATGTTGAGGTTACCTGTAGGAAACAGAATGGGGCAGGCATTGCAAGTAATCCCACTGAGCCTAACCTCCAGTCATCTCCTCTGTGGTGTCAGATGTGGGGTAAGCCATCTTAGAATTTCTAGCTCAGTCGACCCTCTTATGGTTATATTCTCAAACAACATCAGATGGAACAGAAGAATAACCTAGTCAAACCCTCTGATGAAATGGAATTTGCTGTGCATCAATAGAAAACAAAATAGCTAGAGCTTATTGTATAGCAGGAACCCCCAAGCTCACTACAAATTGATACACCTTGTAGATTTCCAAATTCTCCTTTCTCTATTGCCCAAACTGATTCCATGGCCTCCACATATATAGTAAACATTGCTACTTCATGCCTTGAAAATTAGAGCACACCTTCCTCCCATTTGGCAGGACTCCTTGTTTCCCTAGAGAGGAAAAAAAAAAGAAAAGAAAACCTAAGGAGCAATAATAGCACAGGATGAAATCAAGTGGACCAGAGATTAGACAAAAGGGAAAGATTAAAGAAGAGAAAGAAGGGTTTTCAGGAAGAATCTGTTTTATGAATTTTGAGCAATAAATGAACATATGGAACCTATTACATGTATATATATGCATATGGATTTATGGTAATGGGATAGTCCATATGGAGAAAGCTGTCCACCTGCCAATAAGTATACTTATTCAAACCAGCCAGATGTCTCTACCCAAACCTGGAGAGCAATTTTGAAGCCATGAAAAGACAATTCAGGTGGAAGTGCACTTGCAAAGAACGCCATTGCAAATAAAGATTTCAAATTCTTTCTGACTTTATTTAAAAACATATGATAATGAAACCACTAGGAGTTTCAGAAAACACCAAGGTAATCTGAAAGTCAGATGCTTTTAAGACATCTGAGTGAACACTTCTCAACCCCTTATGACATATTTTTCCGTATTTTTGTTGTTTTTTTTAAATATATAAAAGCAATAAGAAAGAATATTATAATGAACCACCTTGCATCCCTCTCTGCAGTTTAAATTACTCAGTTTTTCCCTGTCTTTCTTTACTTATTCTTCCATCCCCTTTCTCATTTTCCATATTACTCTGAACAAAGTACATCACATAATTTTATCTGCAAGCATTGTCTTTAGTACCAGAGGATTCTTTTTTAAATGCACACTCTAAAAATTGATTACTAATTCTTTCATATTGTCATATTCTTAGCCAGTATTCGTATTTCTGATTATCTCATAACTACTATTGTCCCCAATGATTTGTTTATATCAATATCCAAATGAATTCCATGTATTGTGATTAGATTATCTTTTCCTTAAATCTCTTTTATTGTCATCTCTTTTTGCTCCATCTCTTTTTATTTGTGTGATTTATGTGTGAAATAAACTAGGTGGTTTGTTCTGTTCATGTTTCACATCTTGTGGTTTCCTGATTGCATCCCTCAGGTGTTGTTTTACATGTCTTGTTATCCTCTGTATTTCTTGTAAATTGGTATTTGAACCCAGAGTTTTTACCATATTTGGATTCTTCATTCTTGTTCTCCTCCTCCTCCTTTTTTCCTTCCTGTTCCACCTGTCCTGCTCTTCTTCCTTTTTCTTTGCAAGACTGCCTTAGCAGCAATGCTGTGCTTTTCCACAAGACTCTGCTTGTCACTCTTTCTGTGCTAATAGTAGCCATTGATGATTGACACTTAGACCCACTGATTCCTTAGGAGTTACAAGATGGTGACATTCTAATGTTATATTTCTTCTTGATTTATAAACTGAAATGAATTAATTAATATTGAATAACCCTTGCTGTTATGGTTTGGACCTTAAATGTCTCAAAACTCATGTGTTGAAGGTTTAGTCCCATTACAGTGTTCAGAGGTGGCACCTTTGGGAGGTGATTGGATCATGAGGACTGACCTCATGAGGTTACAACTTAATGGGATATTATAATGGCCAATATCCAAAACATCAACAACATTAATGATGTTAAGAAAGCAGAGAAACAGAAACTCACATTTATAACTGGTATAAATGTAAAATATTGCAGTCACTTTGGAAAACCATTTGACAACTTCTTACAAAACTAAGCCTACTATACAATCCATCAATCACACCTCTATTTCATCACTGAAGTGATGTTCAAACAAAAATCTGCACATGATGTTTAGAGAAATTTTATTCTAATTGCTAACCTGGAAGCAATCAAGATGTCCTTCAGTAGGCAAATGGATAAACTGTGGTAAATTCAGACAATGAAATACTTAGCAAAAAAAAGAAATGAACTATCAGGCCAAAAAAACAAAAAGCAAAAAAACAAAACTTGGATGAATCTTAGATGCATATTACTAAGCGAAGGTGACCAATCTGAAAGACTACATACCATGGAATGTCACATCTAGAGTGAACCCTACTTTATATTTCTCATAACCCTACTTTATATTTCCCCATGAACTGAAATGAAAGCCATGCTCTAAGTCAGCAGAGACTTAGTGGTATTTGCGTGTCGTGTTCTCAGGTGCATGGCATGCTGTGGTCCTTACCTCAGTTTACTCCTCCCAGATTTGGAGTCACATGGACCCAGCAGTGAGTTTGTCCCCTTCAGGGCTTGGGATGTAGCTCAGTGGAAGAGCACTTGCCTAGGATGCTTGAGGCCCTGAGCTCAATCCCCTGTATTTGGGAAAAAAGGAAAAAATAATTGTTCTTTTCAGCTTCCATTTTGAGATTTATGGATAAAACTTGCCACCTACTTTTATCATTCTACTCTGTTTATGTGGAGGATTTGAAGGAATTAAAATATTATACTAATACTTTCACCATCCTTCTATAATTATCTCTACTGATTTTGTCTCAAGCTAACAAATACCCAGAATATTTAAATATTTTAGTCCGCTTTTCAGTGTCAGACTAGTAATCTAGAAATGGACTCCCTACCTCACTTTGAGACTAGGCTATAAAGTTTGTGTTTATTAAGTGCTTATTCATGTCTATATTCATTTGGTGGGGGTGCTGGTGATTTGAACCCAGAGCCTTGTGCTTGCAAAGCAAGCACTCTGCCAACTGAGCTATAACCCCAGCTATATTCATTTTTAATTTAAATTTTCAGATTCAATCTTCACGATAGTATTTCAAAGTAGGCTGGCTTCACATTAATCATTTCTTTCCTTGAGTATTTTATTTTATTTTATTTTATTTTATTTTATTTTTCTGAGGTGGGATCTCTCTATGTTGTCCAAGATAGTCTCAAACTCTGAGCTCAAGTGATCCTCTTGCCTCAGACTCTTGAATAGCCAGGACTAAGGGCAAACCACACCAGGCCTGGTTCTCAAGTTTTATTTGTTTGGTACTGGGGATTTAACTCAGGGGTACTCGACCACTGAACCACATCCCAGAGTCCAATTTATGTTTTATTTAGAGACAGGTTCTCAATGAGTTGCATAGTGCCTTGCTTTTTTCTGAGGCTGGCTTCAAACTCGCCATCCTGTCTCAGCTTCCCAAGCTGCTGGAATTACAGGTGTGCACCACCACATCCAGCTCTCAAGTCATTTTAACTCATTTTTTTATCTTGTCTTTTAATCTATTGGACTATAGCCTCACTATCCATCCCTGGCTATAGGGCTTTCTTTCCTTTTTAAAAGTTGATTCTTATGGGACAGGGCTGCATCTCCAAGTGCCGACCAGGGCATTTCCTATGAACGTCTTAGAGTCCTCTTTTTGTCCTCTGTCACATAGTAAAACTTGATACCTAAATAGTACTTTTTCACATATTTTCTATATAAAATAAACAGGTGTGACCCTTCTTTCCTAACTGGAATCTTTCTGAGGTAGGGAGCTGAGAAAACCAACTGCCCCACTGAGCCAGCAGGAGCTACTGCCACCAATACTGCAGTGGGAGCCCTCTTTGCAGCACAACCTGGAGCTTGTTATTTGTCAAAAGATGATGGCCAAGGGGACATGGTGTCTCTTCACCTTACATAACACAACAGAGCACAGAATTCTCACAGGTGCAGAGAAGATGGCCTACAGCTGAGCCACCTGAGAACGTGAAAAACACAGGAGTCCTTTAGTGTCCTTGCATCTCTCCACACATCACAGAACCTCCACAACAGAACAAGCCCAGACAACAAAGCTCCCCTGCAGGTATCTCAGACAAAGAACCTGGAAAAGACCTATTAATAGAACACTTTCTTGTCAAGACCAAAAGGCTTATGTTGCCCTACTCCAGCCTAAGAGCGAAGGAAAACCTTCATTCCCCAGTCCTGCAGTTTCACCTGGCAGATCAAGAAGTAGATCTAACACCCCACCACGACTGCCAACCTGAGAGAGCAGCAGGGAGCTATCACCCAGTGCCCATCTTCCATCCTTGCTGGTGAAAGCCAGTGGCTTCCTGGCTGAATCAAGGAGTTCATAGATGTTCCATCCTTAGGACATTGGAGGGAAATGGTGGTCTCAAATCTCACTGCCAGGGTTGCATGGGGAAGGCTGAGCACGAAGCTGAGTTTCCATCTCTCCTCCAACAAAACAAGTAGTGTTCTGGTTCCCACTGGTGTCAGGAGCAAGCTGAGTGTCCACTCACTCCCATGTCCACCACAGAAATGAAACTTACTGAAGTGGTCCAAGGCAGTGCCAGTCATAACTGAGCTCCATCCCCAACCGCCAATGTCAGATGACTTCAGCATCAAGAGACTGAACACTGCATTGTGACCTAGGACTAATTAGTAGGCCACATTTCCCCCACACCTGGTATCAGAGGTCCCAGCAGAGAGCTAAACCTCCACTCCTCCCCAGTAGCAAACAAACTTTAACAGGCAAATGAGAGTAAAGTAGGGAAAATTATTCTTCCTAAGTTTGTGATATAGTCATCCACACATTGTTGTATTGATAAAAGGAGAGACAAATTGTTCAAAAATAAGAATCCAAAAATAGAATCACACAAATACATGGGTTTCTTACAAAGGTGTACATGCAATTCAATAGAAATAGTGTATCTTCAACAAGTGGTGCCGAAGGAATTGGACATCCATAAACACAAAAAATGAATCTTCATCTATCTCTCACCTTATAAAAAATTAATCCAAAATTAAAAATGAATATAAATGCAAAAGAAAAACTTTTAAGAAAAAAATGCATGGAAAAAGATATTGAGAATTTAAATTATTTAGAATTAACTCCCAAAAGTAGGATCCATAAGAAGAAAAATTAATAAATTTAACATCATCACAATTTTAAATATTTCTCTGATATGTGGATCCTAATTCACAATAAGGGGGGATAGGGAAGAATAGAGCTACTTTATATTAGGTAGAGGGGAGTGAAGAGAGGGGAAGGGGTACGGGGATAGGGAGGATAGTAGAGGAAAAGGGACATTATTGCTTCACGTACATATATGACTGCATGACCAATGTGATCCTACACATAATTTCTCAGAAAAAATAAGAAATTGTACTCCATTTTGTGTGATTTGTCACAATGCATAAGTGCATTTTGCTGTCATGTATAACTAATTAGAAAAAAATAAAAGTTTATTTAAAAAGAGGTGCCACTCTCTTTACAAGGACTGACAAAATGTTATAAGCATGACATTGCGATTGATGTTGACCTTGATCACCTATATAACACCATCTTTTGTCAGGTTTCTCCAATGAAAGCTAGATTGTTCCCCTTTTCCATACTGTACCCTTGGGAAGGAAATCACGATGCATAGCCCTCATTCACAGGGTTGAGAGTTATGCTTCCATTCCTTGAAGGTAGAGCAACTCCAAAGGTTATTTGGAATTCTTCTGTATGAAAGCTCTTTATATCGTCTCTCATTTATTTATTCAAAAGTTTGTTTTATTATAATGGGCGCATGGATATTTATTTTATACTTTGGATCAGAATCCAAAACTCTTATATTTATTTTCTTTCTCGATTTTTTCCAGCTTGGACCATGGCAACTTCTTGGTCTCTTTGACACATTCTTATCACTATCAGGGTAATTTAACAATTGTTTTCATTAAGCTTTTGTCTATAATGAAGTCATTTGTGTCCCAACATTAGGTAACAAGCACACGTTTCTTTCCAATCTGTGAGTTTTTAAACTTTCTGCAAGCAGTGATAATGTACAGAGTTCACAACCACGAATCATCCAGCAGCAGGCGCAGGCAAAGAGCAACAACCATTTTTAGTGGTGTTAAAAACCAGTCCTCAGAAAGAAAATATCTTCTAAATAAGGCCGGAAGTTCAAACCACTATGAGAACATTTCATGTCCATGGCTGCCTGCACAACAGAGAAGGATGCTTGCAACATGAAGGGTTTTCTGCTGGAATCTCCATTGGGGTGCATATTTCTAAGCCAGAATCTTGGAGGATGAACTATGCTAACTGGTACTAAGAGACAATTACAAATGACTAAATCTCTGGAAACTTCGGAACCCACACTGCCTAAGTCAAAGAGAGGAAGTGACTACAAAGCAAATTGTGAAACCATTCTTCCACCCTTGCAGAACCACTAATGGCCCCGGTCACTGAAAATAAACAGTAGTTTAAGTGGAGTTCAGGACTTTTTCCTGACCTACAGGAATGGGAAGAACATGAGCAGAGAATAGGATTTTGGTATCTTAAACTAATCTCTCTTTTTTTAGATTGCTCTGGAAGAAATAGGAAAGTTCCCTATGTCTTCCAACAGCTTTGAAAATGTCTCAAACTTAGTTGATCATCAACATAATATTCACTGACCACCCACTTCATGCCAGGTTGGGCCTGTGATTAGGGCATATGAGAATGCAGGGAACCCAGCCTTGCTGTGGTAGGCTGCCACAGATCTTTTCCACAGAAGCAGAATTGTGTTTTAAAAATTAATGAATGAGCCACTGTGAAAACAGTATGACAGTTCTTCAGAAAACTAAAATGAAAACTACCATTTTATCCAACAATTCCACATCTGGGTATATACCCAAAAGAATTGAAACCAGGACCTCTAAGAACTATTTGCATACCATGATTATAACATTATTCTCAAGAGCCAAAATATGGGAACAATCCAAGTCTCCATCGACAGGAGAACATATAAGCATAATGTGGCACATAGACATATGTAGAACGCTATTTGGTTTTTTAAAGGAAGGAAATTCTAACATACCTACAATAAGGATGAATCTTGAAGACGTTAAACTAAGTGAAGTAGACCAGTCACAAAACAACAAATTTGTTATTTGAATACTGCTCATATGAAGTACCTAAAGTAGTCAATTTTACAAAGACAGAAAATAGAATGATATTTACCAGAGGTTGTGGACAGGTAACATGGAGAGTTAATGTTTAATTAGTACAGAATTTCAGTTTGGAAAGATGAAAAGAGTTATAGGGATAGATGATGGTGACAGTTGCACAAAAATGTGAATTACTTAATGCCACTGAACTTACAAATGGTTAAAATGGTAAATGTTATAAGTATTTTACTACAGTAAAAAATGAATGAGAAGATGGATGAATGGATGGATGGATGGATGGATGGATGGATGGATGGATGGATGGATAAAGGCAAGTATTATTGAATAAATACAAGAAAAAAATAACATGAACTGGGAGAAAGATCATGGTTGATACAGCTCATGGCAGAGGAAGAACAGGAATCTCTAGGAACCCCCAGGAGGGTACACAACCCAGTCTAGGCTGGCTTTCAAACCATAAGAAGCATAAGCCAATCTGTTTTTATTCTGTTAAAAGCACCTACACTAAACCAGGGAAAAGTTAGCAGTAAACTACAGATTGCCCATGATATAAACCATAGCACTTACTCTACACTGCCACCGGACATGTGACCAGTGTATTCAGGCAGACCGTGCCTTCAGTAAGCCACCAGTTGCAGAGCCCCCCGCAGACCATCTGCCTCTTCCACAAACCCTCTGGCTTCCAAACATATAGATTAGTCACTATAACACAAAAACTCACAGAGATCCATGTAATGAAAGTGATAATTGTGAAAATTCTTTGAAAAAGATCAAACGCTTGTGTGCATGCAAAGAATCTGTGTAATAACCATTTTCCTAGTAATCTAGTTATCATGGGTCAAATTCTCTGCTGATTTTCCCCCTTGGTTTGTAGAGGATGAGATGAAGAAATGAAGTAAAGTGTGTGCAAATTATGTAACTAAGTACACACATGGCACCACATCAAAGCAGAGAATGCTTTGAAAAACGGCTATGGTTCATTAGCAATCAACCCCGATTCTTCTGGAGTAACTCATGAAAAGTGTGAAAATGGAGTATGCAGCAAATTCTCGTAAAGGAGACAACTCATGAAAAGCACTTAGAATGGGGCTTGGCAAACAGTAAGTGCCCAGTAAGTGTTAGCTATTGTTATAAATATTAGAGTCATTTTTATATACAGGAGGAGTCCTATTTCACCTTATGTGACACTGCATTCATTTAAAGAATGGTAAGTAATATCTTTTCTGTTGTTTATGTTTGTTTTTTCTTTATTTCTTTTTTCTTACCTTTCTAGTTTTGCTGAGGTTGTTACAATACCACCAACATGGGTTTTGGAGTCAGGTAATTGGGGATTTTCATCCCAGTTCACCTGCTTGCAAACTCTGTGGGATAGTCATTTAACTCTGATGAGTGTGTTTACTCCCAGGCAAGAAGAATAAATACAGGTGGTGTCTTATCCAGAGCTAAGGTTGCTGTTGTCCATCTGCTTTCCTCTGACCACCTGCTCCATTCTTCATACTGCCAACCCATTGCCCAAATTTATCCCTTTTTACTGATAATTTCATCCTGCCTTTTTTCTCAACTAATCGCCACCAGTACTTCTTAATCTGTATTTTTGAACTACCTTCTTTTTTTGCTTCTCTGCCAAAAGTTACTTCTATCTTTTTGGGTGGGTGTCCCAAGATCATGTACCTTGGTACCAACTGGACTTGGTTGGGGTAGGGTTGATATTTGCAGGGAATTTCATCATCTAGGAGCTGAAAGGATGTGACCAGTAAGGTAGAGAAACATGTCCTGCTCACACTTTAGCTCTCTGACATCCATGCCCATCCAATGGCATCCATGTATGCCATTCTCTGACTTTTTGCCTTGGAAATTCCTATTTTTCCTGAAAGCCCAGCTCTTATGTCCCTCCTTCTCTGAAATAGTCTCTGAACTCCCCTCTGTTATGGTTTATATATAAGATGTTCTTCAAATCTCATGTGTGAGACAATGCAAGTATTTTTAGAGGTGAAATTCTTAGATAATGAGAGTTGTGAACTACCAGAGGATTGTTCCAGTTACATGAATTAATTGGGTGGTAACCATAGGCAGGTAGAGATGGTTGAAGGAAGCAGATCACTGGGATCATGACTTTGGGGATTATGTTTTGTCCCTGGTGAGCAGAGCTCCCTCTCTGCTTCCTGGTTGCCATGTCTCACATTGCTTTCTTCTACAGTGCCCCTCTGCCATGATGTTCTGCCTTACTTTGGGCCCAGAGTCATGGAAACAGCTGACCATGAAGCGAACCTCTGAAACCATGAGCAGAAATCTACTTTTCCTCTTCTATGTTGTTCTTGTCAGGTCTTTTAGCCACAGTGATGCAAAAGCTGATTAAAACAAAAATTAGTACCAAGAAGTGGGGGTTTTTGCTATGACTAACCTGACCATGTGGTTCTGAATTTGAAATCTTTGGAGGTGATCAGGGGGAGGAATTTTGAAAGGATTAAAGATACTAGCTGGAAATTTTTAGATTGTTGTAAGCAGATCTTATGGATACTTATGGTAGGAGCTCAAAAGACCACAATCTGAACTATGGACATTAAAGACTGGGCTCATGAAGTTTCAGAAGATGAGGACTCTTGAAAATTGGACTAGAGGTCATTTGCTTTATGTTCTGGTAAGGAAATGGTTTATATTTTACCCGTGTCATGAATTTTTTGTGAAACTGAATTTAAAGATGATGGATTAAATTAATCTGGTAGATGAAATGTCCAGGCATCACAGCATTCAGGGGGTGGTATGAATATTGCTGGCAGCTTTTATTCAAGTTCACTGTGATAATCAGAAAGCAGAAAGCAAAGCAGAAAGGTTTGGAAAACTTGTGGTTTTTGTCAGAAAAGTGGGAGTAAAACGAAGGCTAAGAGTTGGTTTTTAAACAGATTAACCACTAAAGAGATGCTAAATACTTTACCCAGAGATAATAGGAAAGATAGTTTGAGGGCACTTCAGGAATTGACAAGACCAGGAATTGAAAGGTATAAAAGTAAAAATTCCTTTGAGAAGAGAGCATGTGAGCACTCTGCTCTCACAGGAGAAAGTTTTTTCACCATGCTCAGCAACCCAGGCACTCAGAGACTTCTGCAAATAATGATCCCTGGAGGCTTGACCACTGCTGGAGATGGTGGCAGACCTTGACATCAACCACATGGTGCTGGCTCTGCAGGAATGCAGAATGCTGGATTTCAGGACTAATGGAGGCTTCGCCTAGATTACAAAGGAAGGTCTGGAAGACCAGGCAAAATGTAGCAAGGTTGGAGTCCCTGCTGGCAACCTCTGAGATGGTGATATGTAGAGGTGTGAAAAGGAAACAGAATGTGCAGTGGAGACCCTTGAGATGAAGAGATGTCAGTAACATGGGACATCTGCTGAGGAAAGCTGCAGAAATTGAGTATAAACAAACCAATAGAGAGGTCATGTGGTCTTCATTCAGCAAGACCAGAAGGGTGTAACTGCACAAGCCCTTTAGAGAGGACATCAGGATGCTATGCATCCCAGAGGCTGAACGTGGAACTATAGAATTTATTTGTTCAGCTGGATTTTCACTTTGCTTTGGCTACATCTCTTCTTTCTATGCCTCTGTATTTTCTTTTTGGAATGAAAATGTTTATTCTATGCCATTATATACTAAACATGTGTAACTTGCTTTTATCTTTATAGGGGAAAATAGCTAAGAGTTTACCTTGAGACTCAGAAGAGATTTTGGACCTGGGTAATACTGAAACTGCTAAGACTATGGGGAATATTAGAAATGGACTAAATGCATTTTGCATTGTGAGATGCATGAGTTTTGGGGACCCAGGGACATAATGTTATGGTTTAGATATGAGGTGTTTCCCAAAAGCTCATGTGTGAGACAATGCAAAAATTTTCAGAGGTGGAATGATTAAATTGTAAGAGTATTAACCTAATCAATGGATTAATCTACTGATATGGATTAACTGTTTTTAACTGTAGGCTGGAGAAACTAGATCACTTGGGACATGACTTTGGGGTTTACATTTGTACCTGGTGAGCAGAGCTCCTTTTGTGCTTCTTGGTTGCCATGTCCTAAGCTGCTTTCCTTAATAATTCTCTTCCACAATGATGTTCTTCCTCAGCTTGGGCTCCAAGTTATGGAGTCCACCAATCACGGACTGAACCTCTGAAATTATGAGCCAAAATATACTTTTTCTCTTCTACATTGTTCTTTTTGGGTCTTTTGGTCACAACGACACAAAAACTGACTGAAAAATCCTCCCTATATGACTGAATGGATGCACAATCAACTTGGTCTTTCTAGAATTTCACTGAAAAGGTCTACTTACTTGTATCCCCCAGGGAGTGCTACATCTTGCAATGGTGGGACCACGTACATTCCATTTTTTATTTTTTATTTTTATGATAGTGCAAAAGTGATATGCATTCAATAGAAACAGCACTTCAAACTTTGAGTTTGGATTGTTTCCTAGCCTAGTAGTCAGTTGAATACTCTCTTGAGATGTTGGGCAGTGGGAGCAGTTGCAGCTCTGTCAGTCACGTGATCACAAGGTGAAACAACTGACATTCTGTAGTGTACTGTGTTGCTAAGCTAGGATGTTTAGTAAGTTAAGTGCATTAAATACATTTTTCACCTATGATATTTTCAAATGGCAATGAATTGATCAGGACATAACCCCAGCATAAGTTAAGATCAATGTTATGTATCTAACATATAATAGGTGCTTCATATCTCTCATTTGCTCCAGGCCAGCTAGTTAGTAAATTAAAAGCCCATATTTGCTGCACATAGCTATCTTTGAGGAAGATAACAGGAGTTTTAGGGGAGAAGATATGAATTCCAGAGAAGATTGCAGTGAGGAACCTCAAAGAGTATAAACAGGAAGGAAACAGCATGAGGTGTTGAGAACATGGAAAAAGAGATAAAGGGGAAATCCAGAAATGGAATACTGAATACTGGATTCACAATTGCCCAACAAATATTACTGAATGTAAACTACAATTCAGGCACTATTCTAGAAACAGGAAATTTTCAAAATGTTCTTTGTTCTGGATACATGCAAAATAATGAAATAGATCATTCACTCAAAAGTGTATAGCCTCATACAGGAGACCAAAAGAAAATGCTGAAGAGACAAAAATGAGTGGTCATCAAAAGGACTGGGTACACTAGGTGCCCACCTCCTGGCACACAAAGATCTCTAAGTTGCAGCATGAATTTGTCCTCACTTCCTCTACCCTTCTATTTTTCTTTTGTGATAGTTAATTCATGTTGACACGTTCAGAGGTGGCACCCTGAATACCCTGTTAGCACTGACTTTTGCTGTCTACTTGGATGATTAGGGTAATGGGATAATGAGGTGAGATTCTCCGCCTTCCTCTTTCATGCTATGAAGTATCCGTTTGATCCTGGTGTCTGATGCTGCATGTTGGTGAGGATGGTAGGTCTGAAAGCAGCATGCCCATTCCCAAGGTGAGAGGGGACCTGAGAATGCAGCTGGAACTGTCACAAACTAACAAATTTGTGCTGCCCATCCTAACACAGTACTGATCCACAGGCCACCCAGCGATAATCCTGTTATCAAATGCAAAGTTGTTTCTTCTCCTTGCTGTGGGACATAGGTTATCATGATGACTACCTGAACAAGTGGATACTGAGTTAAAAGGAAACTATTAAAAAATGACAAAATAGGAGAATACATAGGTGACACGCTCAGTGAGTGATCTCTTTCTGAACCTCAGCTGTCACATCAGTTACACCTATTAAATATCAAGAATGCCATATTGCCAGGGAAGATCTATAAGGCAGATTGGGTAAAAGCCAAAAGTTCATGGTCATGACTTCTAAGATGCCTTCTGATGTCAGTAAGTAAATAATATGTAAGGTGACCCCAGGGAAGAGGATGAGCAAGGAGCAGAGAGAGTAGAGAGAGACCACACAGTCAAGCAGAAGTCAGAGAATCACATCTGAGAAGATGGCGTCTGAGATGAACCAAAAGTGGACAGTACCCTCTATGAAGGTAACAGAACCTATGCGAAGTCATTGCAATAAGATAGCCCATGGTGAATTCAGAATCTGAAAGTTGCCTTTGGTACAGATGTTGTTTGTTATACTTGGAGATCATGAAGATTGAAGGTAAGGAAAAATCTAGTAATGGAGAAATGGACTTGATGTTGGAGGACTCAGGAACCTAGGAATTTGGGGTTCTCCAGGCACTCTGGGTGTAGGGGGTTAACAGGGATGTTAAGCACAACAAATAACACTACTCAGTTTGCTTTTAGAAAGTATAATTTTTAATTCCCCAGCTGCAAGCAATAGAAAACTCTGATTCATTTGTTTAAATATAAAGAAAATATATAATCTTACCTAAAGTGCTTGGAGTTAGTGCTTGGTTAACCCAGCAGCTCCAAAATATCAGTAACCCATATTATTTTAACTTTTTAGATGATTTTATCTTTAGACTCTATATGATGGATTGTTCGCATGAGAAAATGGTTGCAAGGTAGCTACACTCACTTCGACCTTTCTATATTCTCATCCAATGTCCAGTACTGTTAATTTATTTCAAGGAGTAAGAAACCTTTTACAGGTGCACCTCTCTACCAGTAGACTTCACTTGTGTCTCCTGGCCAGATTGGCATCCTACTCTCATGCCTAAATGAACCATTGGCAAGGAGCATGAAGTCATTATAGTTGATTTCTATTAATCCAGGAATGCTTTTTAAAACTCAAAAGCCAAGCTTTTGAAACTTGAAAGACAGAATAAGATGGATACCCTAAAAAGTTATGTTCTAAAGAAGGAGGGGATGGGATGGTGGACACCAGTGGGGTCTACCATAGTCACTAGGGGTACAGGTGAAGATTCAAGGAAAGAACTCTGCTCCTTCTCAAGGGACTGAGTGACAAGTGGTGAGGGCCTCATTGGTGACAGGAGTGATAAGAAGAAGCCAGATTATATTTTAGAGTTCAAATCAAAGCAACTTTGTGGGAAGATTACAAAGACACCCCTACTGAGCATAAGTTGCCTCTGTGGAACCTGATGTGGCATCTTCCATTCATATATATTTCTAGAAATTTGGACAGGGGTTACTTCAACAAGAAACTTCTAATAGCACAGCCTTGCAAGTTGCTGTGAAGTCTAAAAGATCTCAGCTGGATAGTGCTAAATGGCTGTTTGTTTTACTTTGCAATTTGACAATGAGGATCTTGGCAGAGTCACTGCTAAATAACTTCCAGAATAAAGTACATTCAGCTTTGAAATCTGAATGCATTCATAATGACTGCATGTCATGTGAATATAGGCACACACTGTTTACATAAACAAGATAAAGACACGTTTTCACTGCATGCAATTTACATTAATGAATATAATTTTACTAATGCAGGCAAACCCTAACATTTACAAGTGCAAATTGCTTAACCCAGATCAGGTGTGTCTGCATCCCAGTTGCTTAAATGAAGCAATATTTGGAATATCCAACTCTCACTCAAACCTACATGTAACTTCTATATTAAAATTCTTTTCTGAAGGGATGTCATGGAAGCAGAAGGAAAACCATTGGGGTAGAAGAAAGGAATCATGGAAGGGAGAAAAGGAGGTAGTAGGAAGTGAAATTTATCCAATTATGTTACATGCATATATGAATATGACAATGGAAACCATGATTCTGTATAATCAACATGCAATAACAAAAATCATCAAAAATAAGTTAAAATGTCTTTTCTGTAATTTTATTCAGTTTAAAGTTGATTTAGTCAAGAGGTTGTATATAGCCAATTTCCCTCTCTTTTCCTGAGTACTACTGTGAGAAATCATGGGTTTTCCCTATTAGAGTTCAAAGAATCATAACACCACAAATAAAAACAACCCAAATGCTCATCCATATATGAATGAAGAAACAAAATGCAGCACATCCTTGCAATGAACTATTCCTTACAATGCACTATCATCTAGCCAAAAAATGCAAAGTAGTGATAGATGCTACTATATGAGTGAAGCTTGAAAACATCATGCTAAGTAAAAGTTAATCCTAAAAAAAATATGTGGTATAGTCTCATTCATATTAAATATCCAAGAAAAGCAAATCTGTAGAGACAGAAAACAAAATGTCAGCTAATAATAAATAAATATACAGACACAGAGGTCACCTAATGCTGGTGGTAGGGGCATGAAGTGACTACTAACAGGCACAAGATTTGGGGAACGAGTCTTAAATTGAGATCACGGTGATGATTACACAACTCTGTGAATACACTAAAAACCTTTGAATTTTATATCAAAATGGGTGAATTTTTTTGTATATGGATATTGTGTATTTTAGTCAACATTTTATTGCTCTGAACAAAATGCCTGATAAAAACAACTTAGAGGAGGAAGAATTTATTTGAGGTCCTCAGTTTCAGAGGTCTCTGTTCATAGCCAGCCAATTCTAAGGGTCTGGGCCCAAGATGAGGCAGCACATCATGGGGAAAGGGCATGCCATAGTGAAGCTGCTCAGGTCACAGTGGAGTCTGGAAGTAGAGAGAGAAAGAGGATGCAGAAAGAGCAGTCCTTCCAGGGCATGTTCCCAGTGACCCACTTCCTCCAGCCATGCCTCACTTGCTTATAGTTACCACACATTCATTCAAATTAGGATGAACTGATTAGGTTACAGCTCTCACAATCCAATCATTTTACATTTCTGCATTAACACAGGAGTTTTGGGGGACACCCCATAAGCAAATAATTACATTGTAACTTTTTTTAGAAGATAAAACCTAAACTAGCCTTATTATCATATTAGCAAATGTAGATGAAGTTAATTTCAACTTATATTTGTAATAATTCTGACACTAAAATATTAGGTGTAAAGGCATAGTGTTAGGTGCATATTTTTCCTGTGCTGCTTATTTTCTTGACCAGTTAAATTTGAAATTAGGTTTTAATAATAACTTTTGTTAGGATGATAAACCAATATTCCTTGGGACAGATTTATGCTTTTAAAAAATCATTGTGTATTTACCAGAAAATTTCTAGAACTCATCAATAAATTCAGTAAAGCAGTAGGATATAAAATTAACACCTATAAATCAATTTCATTTATATACATCAGTGATGAATCAGCTGAAACAGAAATTAGGGAAACTATCTCATTCACAATAGCCTCAAAGAAAATAAAATATTTGGTAATCAATCTAACAAAAAAGGTGAAAGACCTCTACAGTGAAAACTACAGAACACTAAAGACAGAAATTGAAGACTTTAGAAGATGGAAAGATCTCCCATGTTCTCAGATAAGCAGAATTAATATTGTCAAAATGGCCATACTACCAAAAGCACTATACAGAGTTAATGCAATTCCTATTAAAATCCCAATGACATTCTTCATATAAGTAGAAAAAGCAGTCATAAAATTCATTTGGAAAAATAAGAGACCCAGAATAGCCAAAGCAATCCTCATCAAGAAAAGTGAAGCAGGAGGCATCACAATACCACAACTTAAATTATACCACAGAGCTATAGGAACAAAAATGCATGGCATTGGCACCAAAACAGACATGAAGACCAATGGAACAGAGTAGAAGACACAGAGACAAATCCACATATATATATTTATCTCATGCTACACAAAGCTGCCTTAAACATACATTGGAGAAAAGATAACCTTTTCAACAAATGGGGCTGGGAAAACTGGAAATCCATTGGTAGCCAAACAAAATTAAATCCCTGTCTCTCACCATGTACAAAGCTCAATTCAAAGTGGATCAGGACATAGGCATTAGACCAGAGAACTGCACTTACTGGGAAAAAAAGCAGGCCCAAATCTCCATCATGTTGGTTAGGAACTAAATTCCTCAACAGGAGTCCTAAAGCACAAGAAGTGAAATCCAGAATCAATAAATGGGATGGTATCAAACTAAAGAGCTTCTTTTCAGCAAAGGAAACAATAAACAACATGAAGAGAGAGTCCGTAGAATCGAAGAAAATCTTTTCCATATGCACCTCAGATAGAGCATTAATCTCCAGGATATATAAAGAACTCAAAAAACTTAACACCAAAAAAAACAACCCAATCAAAAAATGGACTAAGGAACTGAACAGGCATTTCACAGAAGAAATACACGACACTGTAAAATAATCTCATAACTAAAAATTACCCATGTCTTGTGTTATACCTATTTAATTGCTAGAGGAAAATGATTTACAAAGATGATCACAGTTCAGTATTCTCAAAAGCAAATTCTTGGAAAAAAAAAACACAAATAATACTCCAAAATAATAAAAAAGCATGTATTCACAAAAAATAAGTATCATTCAAGATGAACTAAAATAAAGGGAATTCCTAGCAAACAAAATAAATAATTCTCCCATAAATACATAGAAAATTATACCACCTTTTGTGGCATTTTCATATTTTTTTCATTTTTACCAAATCTATGGTGAGAGAACATTTGTTGACTGAAATCTGACATAGATGCAAGACACAATAAGAAAATGAAAATTGTATTTATGTATAGGCATATATATCAAAACCATGAAAATAAAGCTACTAGATGCTTAAAAAAAAGAAATGCTAATGGTTGAAAATATATTTTAAAATATTCAACATCTCTAGCAATTACACACATGAAAAATAAAACTAAAAAAATAAAAATAAAAAAATTTTTAAAGGATAAAATAAGAAAAGTAAAACTACACTGAGATTTCATCTTACACTAATCAGAATGGCAATTATCAAGAATACAAGTAACAGTAAATGTTGGCAAGGACGTGGGAAAAATGGTTCATTGCTGGTGGGACTGCAAATTGGTGCAACGATTATGGAAAGCAATAAGAAGATTCTTCAGAAAACTTGGAATGGAACCACCATTTGACCAGTTATCCCACTCCTTGTCAAATACCCAAAGGATTTAAAGACATGGATTTTTAGTCAGCTATCTCACTGCTGTTAGTAAAGGATCTGATCAGCACAACTGCAGCGCAGGAAAAGTTTATTTGAGGGCTCACAGTTTTAAAGGTCTTAGTCCATAGAAGGCCAGCTCCATTCCTCAGGGCTCGATGAAGGAGAACTTCATGGCAGAAAAGCATGGCAGAGGGAAGCAGCTAGCACCATCAAGAAGCAGGGAGAGACTCCGCTCGCCAGATACAAATATATACCCCAAAGCCATGCCCAATCCCCACCTCCTTTAGTCACACCTTACCACTTTAGTTACCACTCAGTTAATCCCTATCAGAGGATTAAATCACTGATTGGGTTAAGACTCTTACAACTCAATCATTTCTCCTCTGAACCTTCTTGCATTGTCTCACATGTGAGCTTTTGGGGAACATCTCATATCTAAACCACAACACACAGTTATATTAATGTTTATAGCAACTCAATTCACAATAGCTAAACCCTGGAACCAACCTAGGAACCCTTCAACAGACGAATGGATTAAAAAAATGTGGTACATAAACACAATGGAATATTGCTCAGCCTTAAAGAGAATGAAAGTATGGCATTTACTGGTAAATGGATGGAATTGGAGAATATCATGCTAAGTGAAATAAAACAATCCCACAGAACCAAAGGCTGAATGTTTTTCCTGATATGTGGATGCTAATTGACAATAAGCGGGGCAGGGCAGGGGAGAATAGAGGTATTTTGGACCAGACAGAGAGGAGTGAAGGAAGGGGGAGGGCATAGGGGTAGGAAAGATAGTAGAATGAATCATACATTACTATCTTATATGCATATATGATTACATGACCTGAGTAACTCTACATCATGTACAACCAGACAAATGAGAAGTTACACTCCATTTATGTATGATGTGTCAAATGCATTCTACTGTCATGTATAACTGACTAGAACAAATAAAAAACTGGAGAAAAGACAAATGTGTCAGTCTCTTGAGGCTAGGATTTCAGGTGTCCAGGCTCTCCAGCTTTAGAATTCAGGACTTAACGCCAGCAGATCCCTGGGTTCTCAGTCCTTTGATCTTAGATTGAGCTACAACATCATCTTGCCTTGTTAGGAATCCATACTTCTAGTATCCCAGGGTCATCAGCTTGCAGAAAGTCTAAAATTGAACTCATCAGCCTCCATCTCTTCTTGAGCCAACTCCTCTGATAAATCCCCTCTAATCTAGCCATCTGTTCATCCACCCTATTGGTTCTATCTCCCTAGAAAACAGAAGCTCTAAATGAGGCACCTTGGGATTTCCAGCATTAATGACCAGGATTGCGGGGAAGCCCATACTCAAGATAGGAAAACAGCCAGAACATGTATGAGAAGAAAACAGATCAGTACTGAACAAGCAGTACTTGTGGTTTCACAAGTAGAGACTGGGAGCTTTGCACTCACGTGGTAACAAACTGTGGATGTGAATGTGATCACAGAATGACAGAAAGAAGCACCAAGGACTACACTCAGATACACTTCCATTTACTTCAAGCCTGCAAAAAGAGGCTACAGAAGAGACCTACGAAAGTAGCCAGAATGAGTTTCAGGAAATTTATTGCAGAGTATAAGATCAGGAGAGCTGAAGAAAAAGGAATTTTTAAAAAAAACTGTATCAACAGTGACATGTGTCAAAAAGAAGTCTTGCAAGTAAAGGGTGAAATACATCCTTTGCTCTAAAAAGCTGATGAGTAATTGTTTAAACTATGTACTGACACTGAGAAGTCTGTGGAGAGGAGAAGGAGAAGCCAGGAAGGTAGAAGGACCCAAGAAAAGCAGAGACAGACTTTCCACAGAGACTTGTTGCAGGGATGTCAAATAAGGGTTCAGCAGCAAGCGTCCCTTCCTTTCCTCTGGCTGAGCTCAGGAACTCAGGTAATCCAGGCTCCTATTACTCCCCTTGTTTCTTACACCCTGGCCTCAAAGTAGACTGTAGGTCCTAAGTGTTCTTCACTTCACATCCACTGCCTTTTCTGGCTCCCTAGTCTGAATAATGATCTCTGATGCGAACACTGTCCGTGGAGGGAATCCATCACTGGACCAGGAGGGCTTCAGGGAGCAGACCTGCTCCCAGACCTGGATCTTGAATGGCCTCCAAAGGCTCATGTGTTGAAGACTTTATTCTCAGATGGTGTCACTATTGGCAGATACTGGGAACTGCAGATGGGGCTTAGTTGGAGCAAGTAGTCACTGGGGTGTGTGTCCTTGAAGGAGATTTCTCATTTCCCCTCCCCTTTTTCCTCCTCCCCCTCCTCCCCCTCCTCCTCCTTCCTCTCCTCCTCCTCCTCTTACTCTTCTTCCTCCTCCTC
>JAJEJO010003188.1:231205-261039 GCA_020662805.1 Glaucomys volans | reverse complement strand
CTCCATCCCTCTCTCCCTCCCTACCTCCGTCATCCTCCTTCCTTCCCTCCCTTCCTTTTTTCCTCTCTTCTTTCTTCCCTCCCTTCCCTTCTTGGCCTCCATGAGTTAAGCAACTTTTCTCTGCCATGCCCTTCCATCATGATGTTCTGCCTTGCCTCACATCAAGCTCGGAAACAATAGAGGTGAGTGGTCATGGACTGAAACCTTGAAACAAAATAAACCTTTCCTTCTTTGAGTTGATTTCTATCAGGTATTTTATCACAATGATGGAAAGCTGACCAACACAAGACCATATCCTAAGTTTTAAGGTCATCTTCATCCGCCCTGCAAGATCTTGCAGGGATCACATGGCTCACTTTACCTGTGTCGTCACATCAACTAACAGTCTAGAAGAGTTGTAAAGAATCTCATGCTGCTGTTCACAATAGCAAACCAACATAGGTGTTCACCAATGGATGACTATGTTTTTAAAAATGTAGAATATATATGCAATGGAATATTATTCAGCCATAAAAAGAAAATGAAATCCTGTCATTTTCCAGGAACATGGATGAGCCTGTGGGACATTATTTAAAGTGGAATTTAGTAAATTTAGGTGAATTATTTTAGGTTAGGCACAGAAAGAGAAATACTATATGTTCTCACTCATATGTGGAATCTAAAAACGTTGCTCTCATAGAAATAGAAAATAGAACAATGGTTACCAAAAGCTAGTAATGGGGGAGTTGGGACAGATGGAGAGAGGCTGCGTAATTGGTGCAGGGATGAAGTTGGACAGAAGCTCTATAGCACAGTAGAGTAACTATGGGTAACAACAATTCATTGTTTATTTCAAAATAGCTACTAATTTTAAGTGTTCCCAATATAAGAAAACGAGAAATGTTCAAGGTAACGGATTTACCAATTATCCTCATCTGATCATCATAACATAGTGTACATGTACCAAAAAATAAAATAAAAAGAATCTCATACTGAGTAAGGGTAGGGCAGGGAGTGTTTTATTGGAAGTAGTTACTTCAGCCAGGAGCAGCAACTTCCAAAGTTCTGACTAACATGAGCATGTCATCATCTTGTTGCTGTTGTTGTTTTGAGATTATCATGAATGTAACTAAAACAGAAAGTGGAACCCTCTCCTACAACATAAATCATAAATGAACAGTCTTACATTCTAGGTTCAGCCTCCAAGAATTTTAGTGAGGTCGGGTTTATTTTCAAATTTGATAGCTATTCCTGTATTTGACTTCATTCTGAGCTTGATCAGAGCCTTCCAGAGAGACACTGGTGTCCCTGCTAGATGGGGACATTTTTGACTCAGAAATTTAGTGATTTTAAAATGGTAAAATTGAATTAAAAATAAGACACTTTTGCTTAATTGATTTTTAGATTAATTTTATTTTTAAGATTCATTTCATTAAACAAGGCCATACGTTATATTTTCTCTGCACCTGCCTGACCAGTCCCAGAGCCTCTAGTGAAACTGTGTGCTTCAGTCATGCATGGGCAGGAAAAAAGAGATGGAAAGGTTTCCAGGTACTTTCAATTGTATAGAAACACCTTTGGTTTGTCCAATGTTGAAAGGGAACTTGCATGAGTCCTCAGGGTAGTGCCTGCCATGGGTCAGGAACATGCAAGTGCAGCACATGGGACAGTCAGCATGGGGTGGGGAGGGCAAAACAGCATCCTGCAGGTGTGCTGGAGGTACAGAGGAGCTTTTTAATTTGTTCTGATCAGTTGTACATGACAGTAGAATGCATTTATACATACATTTTGATAGATCATACATAAATGGAGTGCGATCCTTCATTTTTCTGATTATACATATTGTAGGATCACATCGGTCACACAGTCATACATGTACATGAGGTAATAATGTCTGTTTCACTCTACTGTCCTTCCTACTCCCATACCAATTCCCCTCCCTTCACTCCTCTCTACATAATCTAAAGTAGCTGTATTCTTCCCTATTCCCTATATTCTTCCCTATCCCCTCCTTATTGTGAATTAGCGTCTACATATCAGAGAAAATATTCAGTCTTCAGTTTTTTGGAATTGGTTTATTTCACTTAGCATGATATTCTCTAACTCCATCAATTTACCACAAAATGCCAGAATCATTCTTCTTTAAAGATGAGTAAGCTGAGTAATATTCCATCATATACGTGTGAGTATATATACATATATATATATATATATATATATCACATTTTCTTTATCCATTCATTTGTTGGTTGTTATCCATTTCTAGGTTGGTTCCATGTTTAGCTATTGTGAGTTGAGCTGCTATAAACATTGATATGGCTGCATCACGAATAGTATGCTGGTTTTAAGTCCTTTGAGTATAAACAGAGGAGTGGGATAACTGGGTCAAATGGTGGTTCCAAGTGTTCTGAGGAATCTCCATACTGCTTTCCATAATGGTTACACCATTTTGCATTCCCCCCAACAAAGTATGAGTGTATCTTTTTCCCCACATCTTGACCAACATTTATTGTTTTTTGCATTCTTGATAAATGCCATTCTGATTGCAGTGAGATGAAATCTTAGAGTAGTTTTGATTTTCATTTCTCTAATTGCTAGAGATGTTGAACATTTTTCCATATATTTGTTGATCAATTGTATATCTTCTTCTGTGAAGTATCTGTTTAGTTCCTTAACCCATTTATTGATTGGGTTATTTGCGGGGGGGTTGGTGTTTTTTGAGTTCTTTATATATCCTAGAGATCAATGCTTTATTGGAGGTGCATGTGGTAAAGATTTTCTCCTAATCTGTAGGCCTTCTCTTCACATTATTGCTTTTTCTTTTGCTGAGAAGAAGCTTTTTTGGTTTGAGTCCATCCCATTTATTGATTCCTGATTTAACTACAGAGGAGTTGGACAATGACTAAGTCTATATTTCTGTGTGAGGCAATAGGGTGGAGAAAAGTGAGGAGCCCTTTGGATTTCAGATTCTTCCTAGTGTCTGCAATTCAGAATGACCAGCAGCCCAGTTTGCCTAAGACTTTTCCACTTTTTAAACTAGAAGCTCTGTATCTGGGAAACCCTTTAGTGGCAGGCAAACCATCGTATCTGAGCATCTTAGGTTCCCCACCAGTGCTTGAACTCTGCAACATGGGCCTAAAGATCAATTTGCATGAACCATCTCATTGTGGAGCTGCAGTGTTCTCCCCAGTATATTTTCCTTCCACTGCCTCCTTCTCTCCCTCCTTCTTCTAAGGCAGGGAACTAATTCTGTCTCTCTGTTTCAAAAGCAGCACAGTGACTCTAAAGTAGCCAAATCTATAGAGACAAAAGTTGGAATGGTGCTTGTCATGGATTTAGGAAAACCAGAATGGGGAGTTCATACCTACCAGGTACAGAGTTTCAGTTGAGAAAGTTGTGGAGGTGGATGTTGGTAATGGTTGTGTAACAATGTAAATGTGTGTAATTCCATTGGAATTTACACTTTAAATGACTAAAATGGTGAATTTTATGTTACACATATTTACCATAATAAAAAGAAAAGCATGAAAACCAAAAAGTGGTACATTGAAAGCTCTATCAATAAGAAAACCTATTTCAAGGAAAATGGAAGAGAGGACATTTGTAGGTGGAATTGATAATTTGTTCTATGTGCTTTCTCTTGTAAGTTGCATGTCTTGTTCCTTAAGTATTTGCATTTAGTGGTAGGAAACATAAAGGATTTTGAGCAAGAGGCATCATGGTCAGTCCACCAGAGCACAGGTGTGGGGACTGTTGCAAATCCTTTCAGAAAGGGTGATTTGAAATTGGCTCAAAAGCATTGAGTCCTAGAACCAAGAACTCCTGGGCATGGATGCCCCTGTGACTGATGATCTCATCCTTGCTCTCAAGGTTTGGGTGAAAGCTGTTCCCCACACTGCTTTGAGTTTCATTATCTAAACTCTACCCCAATACAGCATTGAGAGTAAACATGAGTTTCATTAGGGCAAGGGTGTGGAATTCTGTACTTCACGACTAAGGACACCACACAGCCTTGCCCGGGAGAAGGATGAGTCTTCACTAAGCAGACAACCCCAGCAGAGGGAAAAGGCTTTCCATGAAAAATAATGCTACCCCCTAATTCTCACCAACACTGGATCACTTGGCCCTTTTACTAAAAATGGAGGCTTTTATATACTTTATTTGCCAAAATTATGCTGTCATGGTTCTATGGCAACCATTCCTGAACAATTTCATTTTAGCAGGTCCTTCTTGATCTTGAGGAACATGTCTAAGTGGAAGCAAAATCATTAGGTTTTATCTTCTCTCTCACAAGCTTCTTGAAGAGTCCCACTGCTCTATTTCATCTTGTCGTCTGAATGGAGACCATGGCCATCAATCACACAGGGTTCCACACGGTCTAGTGTCTGGGAAGTGTTCTCTGCTCCCTCCTTAGAGACAAGGGTCTGGAGCCCTAGACTCTCCAAGACTAATAATCCTTCTAAGCAGTTACTGTGTGTTTCTTGAATTATTAAACAGAAGGTACAATGTGGAGTCTTTTGTTCTTGTTCTTTCTCGTCCCCCTTGGTGGACATGCAGAGTCTTGGGAGTTTCAATATCAACCTAATGAATGCAATGATGCTGGATGGGAGAGGAGGGTTACAGAAACCCATAGGTACCTGGATGTCATCATGGGCACAGGGTCCCACAATGCCAGGAACCCAAAAGGGGAAGCAGAAAGAGAAACCATGGGAAATGTCCACTGTCAAAGCATCAAGCTGACCTGGATCTTCCAACTATGCACCTGAATGTCACTGAGGTGGGATATCATGGTGCTAAGAAGAGGCCCAAGTCTAGAAGGACTCAAGAGAGGTGAATGTGGGAGAACAACATTTTTCGTCTTTACTATCTAGACAGAATACCCTCTTCAGCACTTGGCTAGAGGTATATTACACTAGTTCCCACTTTCCTTTCCATTTTAGTTGACATCAGCACATTGACTGAAAATAAAATATGCACCACCCGATATTCCATGGGTCAGAGTGGTTTTGGTTTTGCCTTAACTTTCTTCAGGACTAAAAGGCCATGGTTACTGAAACAGGATCCTGGCCCTGACAACAGAGGATAAGGTGCTTATACTGCTTGGTGCCTGATTGAGCACCAAGCACTGAACAGGCACCCAACAAGTTTCTGCTGGGTGCTGATTGAATGCTGTTTGAAATGTCTGGCAACATACTAGAGAAATGAAGCAAGGGAAGAAAATGCCTTTGCAAATTTAAAAGTTGCTTAAGTTTTGAATCCCTAGTCTTGAATTATATCCAAACATTCCTAGGTGGAGATGGGGCACAGTGAGGCAGGAAGTTCAAGCATCCGTGGCCTTAGGCAGAGAAGCTCCTGTCTGTAATATCTCAATGTCCCTTTATATAAATTTTCATTTTTGTGCATTGGGCCTCATTGAGGCTTTTGAGGTTGAGACAGTGGTGAGCATTCTGCAAAACCCTGGAATTCACAAATGTGAAACACATGACAGCCCAGTCAGGTTCAAGAGTAGAGCCTCTGTCCTGGGTATGGGGAGAGGAAAGCTTTGTGAGAAAGAACTCACCCGTCCAAAACCAAAGAATGGGCTTCGAAACACGGTATAGCAAAAAGCTAGGTTTTAATGATGATCTTACAACATCAGGTGACTTCCAAGACCTGGTGTCTGGGGAGAGCAGGCACCTCCAGAGCAGTGGCAACCAGTCCCCTAGAGTGCAAGGTCCTTCCCCAGGGTTCTCATTGGCTGGTGTAGTCTTTCCAAACATCACCTGGGTTTTACTGTCTCTCACTGACTTACTTAAAGAAATAAACCCTTAGCTGTCTCCACCTCCCTTTGTTCTCTTGTGGCAAGAAAGTCCCCTTGGATTGAGCACCTTTTGGCACATAGAGTTTATCTCTTATAGTTAGCTCTGGCCCCTTCCTTCTCACCTCCTGTTTGTCAAGGGGCTGTGAATTTTTCAGTCTAGTGTTAACTGCTTGTAACTTTCTATTCTGCTCTCCCCTCCAGCTGCCTTTCTTATGTCCCAAGTAATTTTGTGTTTAAAGCTAAATTCTGCATTTTTAAAATGGGCCACCAGACTTTCTGATTCTCACAGATCCCCTCCCTGCTTCATGTTGTGGGTTGGTGAAAACAGAAGGGGGCTCAGAACAGTGACTTGCCCACAGATAGGGTGACCCAGGTCAGGGGAGCATCAGGGCTGCCCTGAAGGGAGACCCTCATGGGATGAAACCCAGGAATCTGGAAGAGGGTCCAGGGAGGCTGAGAAACCTGGAGTAGCAGACTGAGCCTCTGTAAACATATTTCCTCTCTTTTGTAAGCAGAATAAGCACCGGCAGATTACATGAGCTCAGATATATAAAGCAAGTAGGATGGTGGCTCAAACACAAACATGTAAGCCTTTGTTTTCACATTCCCTATTGTTCAAATGATGATTCTAAAGCTGAGAGAAGCTGACTGGCGCAGATAAGCATGCATTCAAACCAGATCTGCCCCATTCCAAAGTCTGGGTTATTCTACAACCCCTGCTTCCAATCTCAGGATAACTCATCCATAACAAAGACATTTGAAATCAGAAGTCATTTCCAATGGTTCAATAAATATTTCAAACTTATTTTGTATCGTGATTCTTACTTTGTTTTGTGTAGATATTCTGGCATTATCAACATTATAGCAATTATTGGTGAAATTGCCTCAAAATACATTAGCAGGACCATAAAATATTATTCTGAATGTAAAGTAATAGTAGGTGAGTTCAATAGAACTGACCCTTATATGAGTCCCAAGGAATCCATAAGTGACTATTTTAGCAATTCCAGAAACTATGCAATGCGTGTTCAATAACTAAAGGCATTAGAACAAGGAAAGGAAAATGCTGCCTATAAGCAGGCTGAAGGTGTATAAACAATCCCTTAAAGATTACATGGTTTCAATTTTGGCACAACTGTTCCTCTTTTTTTAGGCATGGGGAGGACCAGAGATTTTAACTCAGTAGCACGAAACCACTGAGCCATGTCCCCAGCCCTATATTGTATTTTATTTAGAGACAGGGTCTCACTGAGTTGCTCAGCACCTCACTTTTGCTGAGGCTGGCTTTGAACTCGCAATTCTCCTGCCTCAGTCTCCAGAGCTGCCAGGATCAGAGGCGTGCACCACTGTGCCCAGCTGCAACTGCTCCTCTTGATCTTTTCCCTTGTATTTTCACATGTTGTTACTTGCTAACTAAATATAGCGAATATTAGTTAATGGAACTCTCCTTCATTAGACCTAAAATTCAGATATTTAGGAAGACAGCAGAGCAGAGCTCGGTGGCAATTCTTAACGCCTAAACAGCACAGAAAGGAAGCAGTAAAAGGAACAGCTGACCCAAAAAGTGGGTGACAGAGTAAATGCTCTCAGACACTCTCAGAGCTAGAGAGATTTGAAGTTTGGGGACCAGAGCATTATATAAGGACAGAGTTCCTTACCCCTGAACCAGGACTCAGGTAGGAAAACAGGAGAGAAGCAATAGGGAGAGGAAAAGAACATCAGCTGAGAATGAAAACAGACCAAATTAAAAGGTGACAAGAGCTGTGAGGTCACTGAAGTTGTTTAAGCCAAATGGTATAACCAAAATTGTGGACAGAAAGTCACGCCAGGCATGGCTGTCATTTTATGAGAACACAGCTGGCCAGCCACCCTAGAAGAAATTAAATCAACATGGCGTCTCCCCACCTTCAGATAGCAACAAATAAAACCAAAGGAAATGCCACTGCAAGGGGATGTCTCATAATCCATCTGGAAGGAACTTCTAGAGGTGTCACTAGCTGAAAGTTGCTGAAACCCCCTCCCACTCACCACAAACAAGGAGAGTAGGATGGAGTAGACCCAAGAGCTGGTCACTGCCAGGAAGGGCTAGCCTAACTAAGTGCCCTTCATAGTCTGTTTAGGAGTTCAGATAGAGATGCAGCAGATGCTGAAATTCACAAGGAGAAAAGTGAGAACTCAGAAGCAGGCGGGATGGCTGTCCTGTCCTGGGCAGTGGAGTGGGTTGGTGCCCACAATTCATGGCCTCAGCTGGCAGGAGCCTGGACATGGGTAAGATGGCTCTCCATCCCAGTCAGTGCAGAGGAGCAACCCTCTAGTTCACAACCTCGGGCAGTGGAAGCTAGAACCTACATGAACCAGCTCACTCATTTTCCCAGTAGTAGGGGCAGGGCCAGGACAATCTGTGCTGGGCAGGGGGACTCTTCTGCACCACAGTCCACCCACAGAGAACCCACAACCATGGGTCCTGCTCTTGCAGACAACCACCAGACCATATCACTTTGAAGAGAATGCTGTGGAGGGGAGTGGTGCGTGGAGATCTTCTGAAGTCATAGCAACAGGCTTGAGCCTGCATCCTGCACACGATAGAAGCTGCCACAGGCACAGCACCACCTCCTCTGAGCTGTCAGCCCTAGGCCCACAGGCTGACAGGTGAAAACCAGCTCATGGGAGTTTGATGTCTACTGTGCCCCTGCATCTCTGAGCGAATTCACAACTGAGAGTGATGGACACCTTCCAAAGGATCCACACCCTGATGAAATTCAAACCACGACTGGGTAAGAATTTTATTCACCTTGGCATGGTTTACTATAAATAGTTCTAATGTCAGTTTTGATCCTTCTTCATTTAAATTTGATAGTCACTACCCTGGTATTTGATATTGTTCCCTCAAATCAATTGATTGTATTTCTTTAAAAGTTTTAAAGCATTCATTGAAATCATGTCTTCTATCCTTATTTTCCTAGCTCAGGTTTATACTTGCTCCTCTTACCCCTCTTTTCCCTCATATGTTACGTGTTGATATTTTAATTCCCCATCTCACCCATCTTTTTTCTTCTTTTTACCTTGGTGCCTATTATTCTTTTCTGTCTTAACTTTCCTTTCTTCTTTTTTTATATTTTCTCTTGCATAATTTTTCTCTCCTCCCTTTTTCAGCCCTTTGTAACGTTATAACAGTTTTACTATACTTAATAAATTTTAACCTATTCCAGAACTTTACTGCAAATTTATACCTAGACCAGAAGAACTGTGGAGAACACTATCGAAAGTTTTTGGCTTTTCCTAATGTTTATTAATATGCAACTTTGCTCTGAAGTGATTGTAGTAAATAGGGTTTTGTGTCTTCTCAAAGTGGTGCTGATGCAAGAGAAGACACACATTGAGAGAAGGTATTAATACCTGGATATTCACCCAACCTAGGACTTTTGAGAGAAAAAGTACACTAAATATTTCCTTGAATAAAACAATAAGTGATAGTCATCCCAATAAGCAGGTAGATGTGCAAGCATTATGAATAAGCAAAAAAAATAAACCATCCCAAAGAGCTCACAACACTTCAGCAACTGATCCCATCAACAACACAGTGGAAGAAATGTCAGAGAAAGAATTTAGAAAGTTCATAGTTAAGATGTTTAATAAGCTAAAAGAAGATGTAAGAAATTAATGTAGAGAGAAATATACAGGAAGTGAAAGATCACTTTGGTAAGAGATAGATATTCTGAAAATATCTGAAAAAAAAATGGAAATCCTATAAATGAAAGACTAATAAATCAAATTAAAAATTCAATGGAAAGCATCACCGATAGATTTGACCACTTTGAAGACAGACTTGCAGGTCTTGAAGGCAAAGGATGTAATCTTGAAAATAAAGTCAACAGTAAAGGAAAATGTTAAGAAACCATTACCAGAATATTCAAGAATAACATTAAGGGACAAAATTTAAGAATCACTAGAATAGAAAAGAATTCTGAAATACAAACTTTAAAAATGCACACTCTTTTCAAGGAAATAATATTAGAAATTTTTTCAAATCTTAGACTCAAGATGGGAATCCAAAAATAAGAGATATGTAGAACCCCAAATAGGTATGACCTTTCCAAGACACATTATAATGAAATAGAATAAGGATAGAATTTTAAAGGTAACAAGACAAAATACACAGGCCACATATACAAGTAAATCAATTCATGTTTCAACTGATTTCTCAAGCCTGACACTAAAAGCAAGGAGGGTTTGGAATAGTATACACCAAGCCCTGAAAGAAAATGGGCGCCAATCAGGATTACTATATCCATCAAAATTATCCTTTAGGATCAAAGATTAAATGAAAACCTTCCATGCTAAATGGAAACTAAAGCAATTTATAACCACTAAGCCTACACTACAAGACAGAATGAAATATTTCATGCAGAAGAAATTTTAAAAATAAGAGCGAAAAGACAGAATGAAATATTTCTGCAGAAGAAATTTTAAAAATAAGAGTGAAAACATGGGGATAAAATGCACCTGAAGAATAGTCAATTAAAGGAAAATCAAATCTGAATTAAGCATTAGAAATAAATCAGAATGTCAGGAAATAAAAATCTTCTTCTAGGCTTGGGATATAACTCAGTTCATAGAGTGCTTGCCTGTCAAGCACAAGGCCCTGGGTTCAGTCCCCAGCACACACACACACATACACACACACACACACACACACACACACACAAATCATCTTCCTATAATATCATTTCATGTAAATGGTCTAAGTTCTTCAATCAAAGGACTTAGATTGGAAGACTGAACTAGAAAACAAGACCCAACCATATGTTGTTTATAAGAGACTCGCCTTATAGGCAAAGACCTCCTCAGATGGAAATCGAAAGGATGAAAATTGATACACCATGCACAAAGAAACCAAAACCAAGCTACTCTCATATCAGACAAAGTAAACTTCAAGCCAAAATTAATCAGAAGAGACAAAGGTCACTTTGTACTGGATAAGGGAATCATCTAAACATGACAAAATGATTGTAAATATTTATGCACCAAACAATGGTTCATCTACATGCACAAAACAAACCCTTCTCAATACAAAGAAACAAACAGACCACAATAAAATAACAATGGGTGATTTTAATACAACTCCCTCCCCATTAGAAAGGTCATTGAGATATAAACTAAGTAAAGGATTTTCAGAATTAAAAAATACCACTAATCAAATGAACCTAGCAGATGTCTATAGAATATTTCATCTATTGACAACTGAATTCACTTTCTTTTCAATAGTACTAGAATGTCTATAAAATAGATTATATTTTAGGGCAGAAAGCAAATATTAGCAAATACAAAAAATAGAGATAATTCCTTGAATCCTATCATATCATAATGGAATGAAATTAGAAATCAAAGACAAGATAGAAAAGAGAAACCATTCTAATATCCAGAGATTTTTAAAATGCACTTTTTTGTTCTTTTTAGATATACATGACAGTAGAGTGAATTGTGACATACATATATGGAGTATGACTTATTCTAATTAGGATCCCATTGTTGTGGTTGTACATGATGTGGAGTTTCACTGGTGGTACATTCATATATGAACATAGAAAAGTTATGTCAGATTCAGTCTACTGTCTTTCCTATTTCTATTCCACTTCCCTTCCCTTCACTCCCCTTTGTCTAATTCACTGAACTTCTGCACCCCCTCCATTGTGTGTTAGCATCCACATATCAAAGAGAACATTCACCCTTTGATTTATGGAAACAACTTATGTGCCCTTCAACAGATGAATGGATAAAGAAAATGTGGTCTATATACACAAAGGAATAATATTATTCATCCATAAAAAGAATGACTTCATGACTTTTGCTAATGGATGAATCTGAAGACTATCATGCTAAGTGAAATAAGTCAATTTCAAAAACAATGCACATTTGAATGAGGAATGTATTGCAGGGGAAATTTTTTTAAATTCTTAGAATAAATGAAAATAGAGATAATGCCTCAAAATCTCTGAGACATCTTAAAGGTATTCTAAGAGGTAAGTTTTACTACTGAGTTCATACATTAAAAAGGAGAAAGATACCAAATAAATAATTAACAATACAAAGAACAAACAAATGCCAAAATCAGAAGACAGAAAATAATTAAAACCAGAGCCAAAATTAATGAAACTGAGAATAAAAAATATACAAAGGATCAATAAAACAGAGTTGATTCTTTGAAAGATAAACAAGATGAATAAACTTTTAACCAAGCTAACCAAGAGAAAGAGAGAAAAGACCCAAATAAATAAAATCAGAGAGAAAAAGAAAATATCACCACAGACACTACTGAAGTTCAGAGGTTCATTAGAAAGTTTTGAAATTTAGATTCCAATAATCTAGAAAATCAAAAAGATAGAAATTTCTAGATGCACGTGACCTACCCAAATTGAATAGTGGGATTATAGAAAACTGGAACAGACCAATATTAACCAATAAAATGGATGCAGATTTTTAAAGCCTTGCAACAAAGAAACCATATAGATTCTCAGCCAAGTTCTACCAGACTTTTTAATAAGAACCAACTCCAATCCTCCTCAAATTATTCCATGAAATAGAAAAGGAGGAAACACTGCCAAATTCATTCTATAAAGCTAGGATCACCATGATACCAGAGCACATCAAGAAAAGGAAACTTCATTTGACAAATCCAGAACCCATTCATGTTTAAAACACTGGAAAAGCTAGGCATAGAAGGAACTTACCTCAACGTTGCAAAGACTTACCCAAGGATGGCATCAGACCAAATAGACAAAAACTGAAAACATTTCCTCAAAATCAGAAGCAAGACAGGGATGTCCCATTCTCATCTCTTTTACTCAGAATGGTCCTGGAAACTCTAGTCAGAGCAATCAGGCAAGAGACATAAATAAAAGAGATACAAGAAGGAAAAGAAGAAGTCAAATTATCTCTGCTGAAAACAATCCTATGTTTAAAAGACTCAAAATAACTCCAACAGAAGACTTCTAGAGCTGATAAACAAATTTAGAAAAGTAGCAGAATACAAGATCAACTTATATCAGTCAATCACTTTCCTATACTCAATAGTGAATCTGCTGAAAAAAATTAGGAAAATTATCTGATTCAAAATAACCTCAACAAAACAAAATGAAATACCTAGGAATAAAACTAAGCAAGGATGTGGAAGACCTCTACAATGAGGACTACAGAACGCTGAAGAAACAAATTGAAGAAAGACCTCCCATGTTCTTAGATAGGCAGAGTCAATATTATCAAAATAGCCATACAACCAAAAACATTATACAGATTCTACGTAATCTCCATCAAAATACCAATGACATTCTTCACAGAACTAGAAAAGGCAGTTCTAAAATTCATTTGGAAGAATATGAGACATAGAATAAATAGTCAATGCAATCCTGAGCAAGAAGAATGATGCTAGAGATATCATATTATACTATAGAACTATGATAGTAACAAAAGCAGCTTGGTATTGGCACCAAAACAGAACTGAAGACATACAGAATGGAATAGAATACACAGAGACAGACCCACACAGATACAATCATCTGATACCTGACAAAGGTGCCAAAAACTTACATAAGAGAGAAGATTGATTTTTAAACAAATGGTGCTAGGAAAACTGAATGTCCATATGAAGAAGATTGAAACTTTCATCTATCTTTCACCCTGCACAAAAAAGTCAACTCAAAGTGGATCAATGATTTATGGATTAGACCAGAAATCTGCAACTGCTAGAAGAAAATGTAGGCTCGACACTCCCAATATATTGGCACAGGCACCAACTTCCTTTAACAAGATTCCTAAAGAATAAGAAATACAGACAAGAATCAATAAGGGGGGTGAAATCAAATTAAAAAGCTGCACAGTGAAGGAAGAATTTAGAGTGTAAGGAGAGAGCCTATCCATGGGAGATTTTGGCCACTTGTTCATCAGTTAGGGACTTAAAATCCAGGATACATAAAGAACTCAAAAAGTTTAACAGCAAATAACCAAATAACCCAAACAACAAAGAGGCAAAAGAACTTCTCAAAAGAAGAAATACAAATGGTCAATAAACAGATGAGTAAATGTTAAAGATCTCTAGCAATCTAGGAAATGCAAATCAAGACTACACTGAGATTTTGTTTCACTCCAGCCAGAATGACGATGATCAAGAATACAAATAATAGTAAATGTTGGTGAGAATGTGGGAGAAAAATGTGCACTCATACATTGTTGGTGGGACTTCAAATTAGTACAACCACTTTGGAAAGCAGTATGGAAATTTCTAAAAATAAATAAATAAATAGATAAATAAATAAATAATGCTTTTTTAAAAAATGGAATCACCATAAAACTCAACTGTACCACTCTTTTGTTATATATCCAAAAAATCTAAAATCAACCTATTACAAGGATACAATCATATCTATGTCTTTAGCAGCACAAGTACAATAGCCAAGCTATGAAATCAGCCTAGTTGTCTATCAGCAGATGAATCAATAAAGAAAAGGTAGTATATGTAAACAAATGAAATTTTACTCAGCCATAAAGAAGGATGAAAATTATGGCATTTTCAGGTAAATGGATGGCACTAGAGACCCTCATACTAAGTGAAATAAGCCAGACTCAGAAAGTCAAGGATCAAATATTTTCTCTCATATGGGGAAGCTAGACCAAAATAGGAAGAAAAAAGAAAGAAAAGAAAGCGTGGGAATCCCATGAAAATAGAAGAGAGATTAATGGAGTACAGAAAGAGGTTTGAGGTAGAGGGAGGAGAGACAGTAAAAGGGAGGAACAATGGAATGAATCTGACCAAACTTTCCGATGTAGAGGTATCTACAGTTTATGTATATCCATGATTCATTGATTTAAAGAAAACATAAATAAGCAGAAGAAAGAGTAATGTAGTACAGAAAAGCAAGTATGGGGAGAGAGAAGGAGAAGGAGAAGAAACTGGAAAGTATTGGGAACTGAATTAAAGCAAATTGTATTCCATGTTTACAAAATTATGTCAAAAGGAACCTCAAATTATGTATAACTATAATGCACTAATTAAAAAACTTAAAATTCATTAGAAAGTCCACCTCCTGTTTAATTGTAAGGTTAATACATTGGTCACTTTATCATCTAAATTAATGGATAATGTAGAGAGAAAGTATATGATTGAAATAGATTGAAGTCAGAGACACTGGTGAAGTAATTCCTGCTTCTGTCTTTGCTTGGCTAATGAAACACTTTAGGACAGGCTAGGAGCATTTGAGAGAGAAATCATGTAATCATTATTCTCCACAGCATTAACCTCACCATTTAAAATTTACACTGGTGTCTACTCTGATCCTTGCTATGAGATGAACAAGAAGTTTGAGACCCAGAGGTTAACTGGCTGACTCCAAATCTCCCCTCATGAGAGATGGATTTAGATGTGCTAAATCCATCTCTATGTTTTCAGTATAGAGAGGCCTTGGAAGCTATTTAATCAAACTCTGTACCTGATGGGAAATTGTATAGTAATATGAGTGAAAAAAATAATAATCAATGTTAGCAATGATGTGGTGGGGAAAGGAACCTTTACATACTGTTGTTAAGAATGTGAAACAGTATAGCCATTATGGAAAACAGTATGGAGATTTCTCAAAATATTGAAAATAGAAGTATGATAGGACACAGCAATATCGTTACTATATTCTGATGAAGTAGAAGCCCAGCAGGCTAAGGGAAAGGATTGCACTCGGGAAGCAGGAGATCAACTACCCAAACACCACTGAGGGGGGAAATAGAAGACTGAAAGCTATTTGGACTGCTCATATGGAAGGCTCAAGATGGAAGGAATGTAAATGGACAAAACTCTTCAGATCATCAGATGAAAGTAATAAGGGAATGATATGTTGGGGCCCAAATGACCTTCTGGGGCATTGTTTTAGTCGGCTTCTTTGTCAATACTAGCAAAAGACATGACAAGAACAATGTAGAGTTGGAAAAGTTTATTTGGGGTTCATGATTACAAAGGTCTCAGTTCACAGATGGCCAACTCCATTGCTGTGGGCTTTAGGCAAATATCATGGTTGCAGTACATGGCAGAGGAAAGCATCTCAGGACGTGGCACCAGGAAGCATAGAGAGAGTTCTCCTCGCCTCACCAGGGACAAAATCTAAACCCCAAAAGCAAACCCCCAGTGACTACCTCCTCCATCCACACCCTCCCTGCCCATAGTTACCACCCAGTTAATCCATATCCATGGATTAAGCCATTAATTAGGGTACAATTCTCATAATCTAACCATTTCACCTCCGAACATTTTGCATTTTCTCACAAATGAGACTTTAGTAGATGCTACAAGTCTAAACCACAAGAGATCTTTCAGTATCTCTTTTCTCAGTCATGATGGATGATGAGCAAATGCAACCCCAATGGTCTGTGCACAGTGTGGCACCATCACAAGCCTGCAGTTTTCTGGAGACCTTTTCCCAGTGGCATTCCTACCTTCAATCCTCCATCTCAGAACCCAGTTTCCATGGAACCCAACTAGAGACATCAGGTATGTGTAAGATAGAGGAAGGGACAGCACGGGCTGTACGGGTGAATGCAAGAGAATGATTATGATGTTGAATCACCAAATATCTGCAGAGCAAGGGGCAAGATGAGAACTGAAATGCTGCAGGAGAGTGAGAGGTGGTAAAATCACCGGAATCCAATTCTCTAGATGCCAGATGTGGCTGTGGGAGAGTGTGAACTTGGAAACCACTACAGAGTGGGATGTTCAAAATCAGGATTACAGAGTTGTTGGTAATGTTGGACAGCCCTAATCCAAAAATCCAAAATTTAAAAATGTTCCAAAATCCAAAATATTTTCAGCACTGACATACATGATGCATTTCAGACTCAGGGTTTTCAGATTAGGGATGTTCAACCAGTAGAGACTGAAAATGTTCCAAAATATGAAAAAATTCCAAAACAGTGTCTGGGCCCAAGAATTTTGGGTAAAATTAATTAAAATGTCAAAGTCTATCCCATGGCACAGGTGGCTGAGGCAGGGTGGAGGACAAGTGTCATGATTGAGCTATGTCATTAACACAGAAAAAACACATTTGTGTCTTTCCACAATGTCAGAATTCATTGAATAACGAAATTCACAGGCTATGCTACTTTCAGTGGTGGCAGCTCCCCAGATGTTCATAGGTTGCCTAATAGTCATAAGCTGAGCAATCACAATTTATTTTCTTCCATTCTAATTTTTTTATTAATTAATTTATTTTTTAATTTTAGGTCATTGTACACAAATCAAGTACAACTATCATTTTTCTGGTTTTACACAAAGTAGAATCATACAATTTGCATATTTATACATATACATACAGTATAGATGTTTGTTTCATTCTATTATCTTTCCTTCCCCACCCTCTACCCACCACTCATTTTCTTCTACACAATCCATCCCTTCTCCATTCTTCCCGAGTCTCCCCCAACCCCTGCTATGTGTCATCAATAAGAGAGGTCATTCGGCCTTTGGTGTTTTGGGATTAGCTTATTTCACTTAACATGATCTTCTCCAATTCCATCCATTTACCTGCAAATGTCATAATTTTATTCTTCTTAATGGCTGAGTAATATTCCATTGTGTATATATACCACAGTTTCTTTATCCATTCCTCTATTCAAGGGCATCTAGGTTGGTTCCATAATCTAATTTTAATTTTTAATATTTGTAACACTCAAGTGATACATAGTGTTTCACAGGAGGAAATGTATATGATAAATAATTTTATATATATATATATATGACTAAGAAGTGGTTAAGGTGGCCTCCCGATTACAGGATGCTGTGTCCAGAACACAGGAAGTGATAGATATCTATTCGGAGTCAAAGAGTCACTTTTGGTGGTGAAACAAGTCACTGAATGTAGTTAAAACCAGCTCTGCAGATTTGTCAAGGTAGAGGTACTGGATGGACAGCAGTTCCAGTTTCAGTGTCAGCTTGGAGTGCCAACTTGAGATGTCAGGTTAGAGTGGACCATGTATTATCATCTTGTACAGAAGAAACCAAGCCATGCTGAAGCCCAAGGAGGCAGGAAATCAAAGGTTCATCACTGTGACAATTTTCCTGAGCAAGACTCTTAACAAGTGACCAAGCGACTGGATCAGGATGTTGCCCTGTAAACGTCTCCTTCTATAGGTCCTAGGTAAGGGGCTTATGTCTAGTGAGGTTGATGACCTCCTGTTCATAGTGCTCCTGATGTGAGTGGGGATATCAACATGTCCAGGTACTCCAAATTTAGTTTGACAAGTTGGCACTTGTAAATTATGTATCAATTTATGCCTTTTGGTTGTGCTGGACAGATGGTGGTCATTTACTCTTAGAATCATTCTTCCTTGGCACTTCTTGTAAACCCCTGCTTTACCAAACAGAGTAACTCAGATTCAGGCACAACCCGAAAAGTGCTCCTCACTCATCATGGAGTAACAGCAGGAAGGCCATAAAAATGAGAGGCCCAGAAGTTTCTAGAATTATCTAAGCAGGTGCTAATATCAATAGGAAGAATATCACCACCACTGTGGAGAGTAAGCCAAAGGCCACCTCCTCAAGGAAGGAGGGCATCCCCCTGAGGAGGAGCTAGCTATAAAGCCTAGCAGTGTGCGCTTTCAAGGAGTGGGGCTTGATTTTAGGGAACATAATATGGCATAAGCCTTTCTTTCTTTTTGCTAAACTCCCTCTGTGCCTTCAGCAGGAGTTTGCATTCACAGTTCCCAGGCTTTCTTACCTCTGCCTGTTTATTCTTCTTCATTTAGACTTTATGCACCTGCAGGTGAGCAGTGGACGTCAGCCTTAAACCATTTTTTTTTCTTTTCATAGAGCTGTCACTGAGCAGGGCTGAACTTGCAAGCCACCTGCTCTGAATTATCAATTCTGCTGCTCTTGTGAGATGTACCTATAATGCTAAGAGAATTTTTCTTGAGCGTTGAAAGGTACACAAATGAATCTTTTCACTTCCCCAGAACAGGTCACTTCGGGAAGCTGGCACTCTGCCTCTGTTTGAAACCCTTTTTTTCTTGTTGAGGTACCTTCAGGCCCTCCCCTTAATGCTTCTGGACATTCCTAGCCAATATTCAGTTTGTCAAGACATGGTATATGTCATTTCCACAGATTTTTAATTTAGATTTAATTTTAAATTTAAAGAAAATATTGCAAAGATAATAGAGTTCCCATCTACCCACACCCAGGCTCTGCTACTGTGAGCACCTTGTATTACTATGGCCCCTTTCTCACAACTAGTGAACCAACCTTGAGACATTCTTGTTAGCCTCCTTCCTTACTTTCCCAGATCTCCTCAGTTTTCTCTTAACATGCTGTCTGTCCCAGAAGCCCATCTAGGATTCCACGTTACATTTAGATCTCAAGTCTCCTTAGGTATAAAAACTTCTGGTCAAGAACTTTGTGTGTGTGTGTGTGGTGCTGGGGATTGAACCCAGGACCTTGTGCTTGTGAGGCAAGCACTCTACCACCTGAGTTCTATCCCCAGCCCCAAGAAGGTTGCAGAGAAAGTAGCTGTTCATTTTTATAAAATGCATTTTGGATTATCATAAAAAAGAATGTTGTAAACTGTCTTTGAGCTGAGATTTGTCTGATGTTTTCTCATGGTGAGACTGGGGTTATGGGTTTTGGCGGGGGGGAAATCACAGACATAAAATGTCATTATCACATGATATCAATGCTGTCAATACAATTTATCACTGTAGATGTTAACCTTTATCACCTAGCTGAGATAATGTTGGATGAGTTTCTTACGGTAAGAAAGTCAGCATGCTCAGTCTACAATTAAGGAATGGGGAACCACTTGAACACAGAGTATCTACATGAATTACTTAAAAGTTCTTTTAAGCCAATCCAAAAAAACCAAAGGCCGAATGATCTCCCTTATAAGTGGTTGATGACACATAGCGGGGTTGTGGGGAGGAATGGGAAGAATGGAGAAGGGATGGATTGTATAGAGGAAAATGAGGGGTGGGGAGGGGGCAGGGAAGGAAAGATAATAGAATGAAACAAACATCTTTACCCTATGTACACGTATGAATAGGCAAATTATACAATTCTACTTTGTGTACAACTAGAAAAATGATAGTTGTACTCCATTTGTGTACAATGAACTAAAATAAAAAAATAAAAAAAATTTAAAAGAAGTTCTTTTGCATAGGATATTTGACTACTCTTGTTTATTCAGTCATTTATTTGTATGAACGCAGACATTTCCTATTTTTTTATCTTTGTTCACAGCAAGAGCTTTTAGGTGGTCCTATGTCTTTTTGATATACTCACATAATTGTGGGTTATTGACTTTTCTAGCCCCTTCCTTTTTACCACTAGAACGTGTACCAGTCTCAAATTGTGTATTTTCTCCACAGCTCTATTACAATCATCCATTTCTTACAGGATCTCTGGTCCCTTTTACTGGAGATTGGTATTAGAAACCAAGATCTGGACCTTGGGTGTGCTCACTGACACTATAGTGATGTTACTTCCAGGTCTCCTCAGCTAACATAGAAAGAACACATATGGGTGTGTATTAACACACAAATATGCTCATATCAATCAGTATTTCTGTGTGTCCATGTGAATCTGTATTAAGTTAACCATGAGTTCATTCTCACTGGAATCCACCACCATGTGATCACTTTGGTCCTTTCCCTCTGCTTTTCTGTACTTTCTCACCCCCCTCCCCTTACTTTCTGCTATACAATCCATCCTTCCTCCATTCTTCCCCTACCTCCCCCCACACCCCAGTTGGGTGCCATCAACTACTTATCAGAGAAATCATTCGGCTTTGGTTTTTAGGGATTCGCTTACCTCACTTAACATGATACTCTCCAACTCCATCCATTTACCTGCAAATGTCATCATTTAATTATTCTTTATGGCTGAATAAAATTCCATTGTGTATATATATTATAGTTTCTTTATCCATTCACCTACTGACGGGCATCTAGGTTGGTTCCACAATCTCACAATAGTGAATTGGGTTGCTATAAACATTGTTGTGGCATCACCACTATAATATGCAGATTTTAAGTCCTTTGGGTATAGGCCAAGGAGTGGGATAGCTGGGTCAAATGGTGGATCCATTCCAAGTTTTCTAAGGAACCTCCATACTGCTTTCCAGAGTGGCTGCACCAATTTGCAACCCCACCAACAATGTACGAGAGTACCTTTTTCCCCACATCCTTGCCAACACCTGTTGTTGCTTGTATTCTTGATAATAGACATTCTAATTGGGGTGAGATGGTATCTTAGGATAGTTTTGATTTGCATTTCTCTTATTACTGAAGATGTTGAACTTTTTTTCATATACCTGTTGATTGCTTGTAGATCCTCTTCTGTGAAGTGTCTGCTCATTTCCTTAGTCCATTTATTGATTGGGTTATTTGTGTTCTTGCTGTAAAGTTTTTTGAGCTCATTATAAATTTTGGATATTAGTGCTCTATCTGAAGTGTGTATGGCAAAGATTTTCTCCCACTCTGTAGGTTCTCTCTTCACATTGCTGATTGTTTCCTTTGCTGAGAAAAAGCTTTTTAGTTTGAATCTATCCCAATTATTGATTCCTTCTTTTATTTCTTGTGCTTTGGGAGTCATGTTGAGGAAGTCTGGACCTAGGCCAATATGATGAAGATTTGGACCTATTTTTTCTTCTACTAGGTGCAGGGTCTCTGGTCTAATTCCTAGATCCTTGATCCATTTTGAGTTGAGTTTTGTGCAGGGTGAGAGGTAGGGGTTTAGTTTCATTTTGCTTCATATAGATTTCCAGTATTCCCAACACCAGTTGTTGAAGAGGCTATCTTTTCTCCATTGTATATTTTTGGCTCCTTTTTAAAGTATGAGATAATTGTATTTCTGTGGGTTTGTCTGTGTGTCCTCTATTGTGTACCATTGGTCTACCTGCCTATTTTGGTGCCAATACCATGCTGTTTTTGTTACTATTGCTCTGTAGTATAGTTGAAGATCTGGTATTGTGATACCACCTGCTTAGCTCTTCCTGCTAAGAATTGCTTTAGCTATTCTGGGTCTCTTATTCCTCCAAATGAATTTCATGATTGCTTGTTCTATTTCTATGAGATCTGTCTTTGGGATTTTAATTGGAATTGCATTGAACTTGTATAGTGTTTTTGGTAGTATGGCCATTTTGATAATATTAATTGTGCCTATCCAAGAACATGGGAGATGTTTCCATCTTCTCAGACTTTCTTTAATTTCTTTCTTTAGTGTTCTGTAGTTCTCATTGTAGAGGTCTTTCACCTCTTTTGTTAAATTGACTCCCAGGTATTTTTTTTTTTTGAGGCCATCTTGAATGGGGTAGTTTTCCTAGCTTGTCTTTCAGAGGATTCATCACTTCATTCTTATGTAAAATTTTATAGGTTTGATAAATGTCTAATATTATGTATAGAGCATTCCAATATCATTCAGATAGTACATTGCTCTAAAAATCACCTGTATATCACCTATGTGAGTCTCTCCTCCAAGTCTCTAATAGACTGTGGTTCATTCATTGTTTTCAGCCTTTTCCAGAAGGCCGTATTTAAGCATCACATAATTTCTTTATATTGGCTTCTTTCACTTAGTGACATGAGTGAAAAGTTCATCTATGTTTTTGCGTTTATTATTGTTCATTCCTGAATCATTTCTTTATCATATGTATATATCAGTTTGTTTGCCCATTTAAAGGACATTTTTGTTGCTTTGAGTGTTGATAATCATAAATTAAATTGCTATGAATATTGGTATGCAGGTGTTTATGTGGACCAGCATTCTCATAATAATTGTGTAGATACCTAAGAGTGCAATTATTGGATAGTTTGGTAAGGCAACATTTTTAACTTTGCAAGAAAATGCCAATTTGGTTTCCAAGGTGTTATAATATTTTGAATTCCAACCAGCAATGAATAAGAGGGACCTCCTGTTGCTCTGTATCCTCAACAGAAATTGATATTGTCAGCTTTTATATTTTAGCCATTTTATTATTGTTTTCTATCTGTTCTTATTAGTTATACATGAGAGTAGAAGGTATTTCCACATATTATACAGATGTGGAAAGATAGTAGGATGAATTGGACATTATCTTCCCATATGCATATATGCATACAAAACCAATGTAATTTCACATCATGTACAACCAGAAAAATGGGAAAGTTATTTTAGACATTTTAACAGGTGAGTACTTGTATTTCTAATAGGTTTAGAGTGTTTGTTACTCATTGTTTTAATTTGTATCTTCCTAAAATCACAAATTATACTGAGTACATTTTTACATATCTATGGTATGTGTGTATTTAGATATACTGTTCATTTTTAAAATTGATTTTTTTTACTTTCATCTTGTTGAGATACAAGAATTCATGTTATGTTTTGGGCACAAGTCCTTTATTAATTTTTTTTTAATATTTTCTTCCACTTGGTGATTTGCCTTTTTATTTTCATAACACTCATGGACAAAAGTTTTAGATTTGAGTCCAACTTAATTATTTTTTTTCATGAGTGATGATTTGGAAGTAATAGCTAAAAACTCATCAGCACAAAAAGTCACATAGATATATTCCTTGTTTTCTGCCAAAATTTTTATGCTTTCATATTTTATATTTATATTTATTATCTATTTTTAATTAGTTTGTACAAAATATAAGGCCTATGTCAAGTTTCATTCTTTTGCATACCAATTACTCCAGAGCCATTTGGTAAAAAGTCCGCCCTTTCTCCATCGAATGGCCTTTGTGGGATTGTCTAAGTTCAGTTGACTATGTTTCAATGAATGTGTTTCTAGACTCTCTATTCTGGTTAATTGATACATGTGGCTATTCTCTCTCAATACCATGCCGTGTTGATTACTGTAACTTTAGAAATTACATTGTGTTTTTCAACTTGCTTTTCATTTTTAGTTTTATTTTGACTATTCTGTATCTTTGTCTTTCATATAAATTCTTTTTAATTTTTTTATTTGTTCTAATTTGTTGTACAGGACAGTAGAATGCATTTATACATTTTGATAGATGGTACATAAATAAAATGTAATCTCTCATTTTTCTGATTATATATATTGTAGGATCACATCAGTCATGCAGTCATATATGTACATGAGGTAATAATGTCTGTTTCACTCTACTGTCTTTCCTAACCCCATAATCTTCCCTTCCCCTTTCTCCCCTCTACTTAATGGGAAGTAATATTCTTCCCTATCCCTCCCCAGTTGCGAATTAGCAGTCATATATCAGAGAAAACATTTGGCCTTTGGTTCTTTGGGATTGGTTTATTTCACTTAGCATGATATTCTCTAACTTCATCCATTTACCAGCAAATGCCAGAATTTCATTTTTATTTAGAGTTGAATAATATTCCTTTGTGTATATATACCATAGTTTCATTATCCATTCACCTATTAAAGGTCATCTAGGTTGGTTCCAGAGTTTAGCTATTGTGAATTGTTTAGCTATAAACATTGATGTGGCTACATCACTTTCAATTTTAAATCCTTTGTATATAAACTGAGGAGTGGGATAACTGGGTCTAATGGTGATTCCGTTACAAATTTTCTGAGGAATCACCATACTGCTTTCCATAATGGTTGCACCATTTTGCATTCCCACCAGCAATGCATGAGATAAATTTTACAATCTGTTTATTGAGATCTACAATATATCTTGATGGGACCCCTGTTTATAGTATTCTATTCCCTTATTATTATTTTTTTAATTTATTTAATTTTGATTCATTGTACACAAATGGAGTACAGCTATTGTTTCTCTGGTTGTTCACAAAGTAGAGTCATACCATCTGTGCATTCATACATGTACACAGGGCAATGATGTCTGTCTCATTCTGTTATTATTCTTACCCCCCACCCCAATCCCACCCCTCCCTTTCCTCTATGCTATCTATCCTTCCTCCATTCTTGCCTGCCCCCCCTCCCGCATTATGCATCACCATTCACTTATCAGAGGGATCATTCAGCCTTTGGATTTTGGGGATTGGTTAATCTCACTTAGCATAACAGTCTCCAACATCATCCATTTACCTGCAAATGCCATAATTTTATTCTTCTTTATGGCTGAGTAATATTCCATTGTGTATATATACCACAGTTTCTTTATCCATTCATCTATTGAAAGGCATCTAAGGTGGTCCCACAATCTAGCTACTGTGAATTGAACAGCTATGAACATTGATGTGGCTGCATCACTGAGGCAATCTGATTTTAAGTCCTTTGGGTATAGGCCAAGGAGTGGGATAGCTGGGTCAAATGGTGATTCCATTACAAATTTTCTGAGGAATCACCATACTGCTTTCCATAATGGTTGCACCATTTTGCATTCCCACCAACAATGTATGAGATAAATTTTGCAATCTGTTTATTGAGATCTACAAAATATCTTGATGGAACCCCTGTTTATAGTATTCTACTCTATTATTATTATTATTATTATTATTATTATTATTGTAATGTCCGTTGGATCATTAATGAAAACATCTGTCTCACTTTGACATTTGTAATTTGCATCTGCTGTCATTTTTTCTTCATAATCCATAAGGCAGGCAGGGGACTATAAATATTTTTATTAGAGTGTTACAATTATACATAGTATTTGGGTTCGTTTTGACATAATACATGCAGGGAATGTATCAATCCCATTCCCCCCACTTTCCCTTATTCTCTTGTTGCCTCTATTAATTTTCCTTTAACTTCTTTATTTATTTATTATATTGGTATTTTCAACATATACATATAGGTGAAATTCCTTTTGGTACATCTATATATGTATATAACATGCTATTGTTAAATTTCTTCAAAGTTTTTATCCCTTTCCCTTCTTTCCTACCTCCCTCTCATTCTCCTTCTTCTACTCTACTGATCTACCTTATGACTTTATGATATTCAGTCTCCTCTCCTTCCACCTTCTTTCCTTTACTTTGCTCTAGATTCCACATATAACAGAAAACATTCAGCTCTTGATTTTCTAAGCCTAGCTTATTTCACTTAGCATGTTTTCTCCTTTCCATCTGTTTACCAGCAACTACCATACCTCCATTATTCTTTATGCTGAGTAAAACTCCACTGGGTATGTATATCACATTTTCTTGATCCATTCATCTTTTGATTAAAATCTAGGATGATTCCATAATTTGGCTATTGTGATTGTGCTACTATAAGCATTGAAGTGGCTGTATTGCAAGAGTATGCTGATTCTAAGACTTTTGAAGAAATACCAAGGAAGGGGATAGATGGATCATGTGGTGTTTCCACTCCTACTTTTTTGAGGAGTCTTCACAATGCTTTCTAGAGTGGTTGTGCTGATTTTCAATCCCACCAGCAGTGTATTAGTTTGCCTTTTTCCCCACCTTCTTACCAACATTTTTTATTCTTCGTGTTCTTAAGAATTGCCATTCTGACCTGAGTGAGATGAAATATTAGTGTAGTTTTGATTTGCATTTCCTTGATTGCTAGAGATGTTGCACATTTTTTAATATATTTATTGGCCATTTGTAGTACCTCTTTTGAGAAATTTCTATTTAGTTCTTTGGCCCACTTATTAATTGGTTCTTTTCCATTGAGTGTTTTTAGTTTTTTCTATATTCTGAATATTAATACCCTGTTAGAGGAGGAGCTGGCAAATAATTTTCCCTGTTCCACAGGCTCTCTCTTCACTTTCTTAACCATCCCTTTACAGTACAGAAGATTTTTAAATTCGAAGGTGGCCCATTTATTGATTCTTGGTTTTATTTTTTTGAGCTTTTTGGGTCTTGTTAAGGAAGTTCTCGCCAGCACCAATATGATAAAGCGTTTTTTTCTTCCAGGAGTTACAAGTTTTCTGATTTAATTTTAAGTCTTTGATCCATTTTGATTTGAGTTTTGATCAGTTATCGTAATGCCTGCATTGCTCTTTCTGTTCAGAATTACTTTGGCTATTCTAGGTCTCTTTTGATTCCAAATGAATTTAAAGACTGATTTTTCTAGTGTTTTGAAGAATGTCATTGATATTTTGATGGGGATTGTATTGAATCTGTATGTTGTTTTTGGTAATATGGTCATTTTGATAATATTAATTCTGCCTATTCAAGAACATGGAATGTCTTTCTGTCTTCTGAGATTTTCTTCAATTTATTTCTTCAGTGTTCTATAGTTTTCATTGTAGAGTTCTTTTAATTCCCTGATTAGATTAATTTCCAGGTTTTTTTTCTTTTCTTGAGGTTATTGTGAAGGGATGGTTTTCCTGATTTCTTTCTCAACTGAATCTCTGTTGGAGTATAGAAAAGTTATTGATTTATGAGTTTTGGTCTTATTCTGCTACTTTGCTAAATTCATTCATCAGCTCTAGAAGTCTTCTGCTAATGTTTTGGGTCTTCTAGATAAAGGATCATGTCACCAACAAACAGTAAGTCTGCCTTTTTTTTCCAGTTTATAATTTTTTAAATTTCCTTCTCTTGCTTGATTACTCTGGATTAGAGTTCCAAGAATTGTATTGAACAGAAGTGAGAGTGGATATCCTTGTTTCATTCCTGATTTTAGAGGAAAAGTTTTTATTTTTTCTCCATTTAGCATGATGTGTGCTTTGGGATTGTCTTCTATTGCCTTATAATGTTGAGATAAGTCCCTTCCATCCTTTGTATCATCAGTGTTTTTAAGAGGAATGATTTCTGTATTTAACAAAATCCTTTTCTGCATCATTGAGATGATAATACAATTTTTGTTCTTAATTCTTTAAGTGATAAATTACATCTATTGATTTGAGTATCTTGAAGCAATATTGCATCCATGGAATAAAGCCCACTAGATCATAGTGTATTATCTTCCTAATAGGTTTTTGAATGCAATTTGCTCATATTTTTTGAGGGATTTTGCAACTATGTTAATCAGGGCTATTTGTCCATAATTTTTTTCCTCAATATGTCTTTGTGTGGTTTTGCCATTGGGATTATACTAGCTTCATAGAATTTATCTGGGAGTGTTTCCTTCCTTTCAATTTTATGGGAATTTTTGAGGAAGACTGGCACTAGTTCTTCTTTAAAGGTCTTGTAGGACTCAGCTGAGAATCCATTTGGTCTGGACTTTTCTTTGTTTATGGGCTTTAAACTGCTGTTTCATTTTCATTATTTGGTATTGGTCTGTTTAGGTTTTCTATATCTTTCTGGTTCAACTTGGGCATGTCATATTTAGCTAGAATTTTCATATTATTGAAGTATAAATCTTCAAAATAGTTTCCATTGATTCTCTGGATTGCAGAAGTGTCTGTGGTAATATCTCCAATTTATCCTGTCTGATTTTGTTGATTTGCATCTTCTCTCTCTTTTGGCTAGTTTGTCTAAAGGTTTATCAATCTTATTATTTTTGAAGAACCAACTCTTTGTTGGATTGATCCTGTGTATTGCTTTTTTAAATTCTCAATTTCACTAATTTTGGTTGTGATCTTTATTATGTCATGTCGTCTACAATTTTGAAATTAATTTGTTCTTTTTCTGAGGCCTTGAGGTGGAGCATAAATTTATTTTGGGAGAATCTCTCTATTTTTTAAATACCTTAAAGCAGTCCTCTTGAACTGCCTTCATACTAGTATTGTAACTTTCTGGTCATCACAAAGGAAAAACTTATTTTTTGTTGATTTTTCTCTGATTTTCCTAAAATCATGCCCTTGATTTCTGTTCCCATTATTTACTCTCTTACTCTTCTATCTTTGCTTTAAGTTTAAAGACACTTTTCTTTTTTCTACTTGTTCAGGGGGGAAGCATGTTTTAGTCCGTGTCTTTTTTCTTTACTAGTATATATTATTAGTTCTACAAATTTTCCTCAAAGAAAGTACTGATTCACATATTGCCTATATATTGTGATGTTATATTTTCAGTTTTACTTAATTCAAAATATTTTTAAATTTGCCTTGAAATGTCTTTAACCAGTAAATTGTTCAAAAGTGTCCTTTTTCATTTCCAAATATTTGGATATTTTCCAGCCTCCTTCTGTTATCTATTGCTGGTTTAATTCTATGGTTGTCTGAGAGCATGCTTTGTGTGGTTTCTGTTCTTCCAAATTTGTTCAGATGTGTTTATGGTTCAGAATATGTTCTCTCAGTTCAATGTGAGTGTGAGAAGAATATATATTTTCTTATTGTTGGTGAAGTATTCCAGAAATGTCGATTAGATCATGTTGACTGATGGTGCTTCCTGGGCCATCTATATCCCTCCTAATTTCCTGCCTGCTTTCTCTATCAACTACTAAGAGAAGGGTGTTGGAATCTCCCACTGGAATAGTGGATTTGTCTGGTTCTCTTTGCAGTTCAATGCGATTTTGCTTCATGCACTTTGATGCTCTTTGTTAGATACATGTCATTAAGAACTATTTTGTCAGTGGGGAAGGAAGAATAGAAGTTCACTGAATAAGACAAAGGGGAATGAAGGGAAGGGATGGAAGATGAGAAAAGAAAAGACAGTAGAAAAACTTTTCAGACATATTCCTATGTTCATATATGAATACACAACCAGTGTAATTCCATATCATGTACAGCCCCAAGAATGGGATCCTAATTAGAATAAGTTATATTCCATGTGTGTGCAATGTGTCAAAATACACTTACTGTCATGAATATCTAAAATGAACACATAAAAATAGTTATCCCTTCCTAGAGAATTCTATGATGCCCCTCTTTTACCCTGATGATGTTCTTTGTTCTGAATTCTGCTTCATTCAAGATTCTCAGAGAAAATCCAGCTCTGTTTTGATTATTGTGAATATATATACCTTTCCCTATCTCTTTGCTTTTCACCCATCTGAACTCTTGTATTTTGAGTGGTTTTCCGTTAATGAGGATGTATTTATCCCTCCAAAAACAATCTGTCTTTTAACTACTACCTTGACTATTCAATATAAAGTAATTATTGATATGTACAGTGTAACATTTATTTTTTAATTTAATTTTGATCCATTGAACAAAAATGGAGTACAGCTATTGTTTCTCTGGTTGTACAAAAAAATTAGTCACACCATCTGTGCATTCATACATGTCAAGTATGAGATACCTGTATTTATGTGGGTTTGTCTCTGTGTCC
>JAJEJO010003188.1:176079-230805 GCA_020662805.1 Glaucomys volans | reverse complement strand
GTCCTTCTCTGGTTTTGGTATCAGGGTGATATTAGCTTCATAGAATGAGTTTGGAAGGGTTCCCTCCTCCTCTATTTCATGAAATACTTTGAGGAGTATTGGAATGAGCTCTTCCTTGAAGGTCTTATAGAACTTGGCTGTGAATCCATCCAGTCCTGGACTTTTCTTTGTTGGTAGGTTTTTGATGACTTCTTCTATTTCATTGCTTGAAATTGATCTATTTAAGTTTTGTGTGTCCTCCAGATTCAGTTTGTGTGGCTCATATGCCTCTAGGAACCTGTTGATGTCTTCCAGGTTTTCTATTTCGTTGGAGTATAAATTTTCAAAATAGTTTCTAATTATGTTTTGTATTTCAATTGTGTCTGTTGTAATATTTCCATTTCATCATGAATTTTAGTAATTTGGATTTTGTCTCTCCTTCTCTTCATTAGTGTGGCTAAGTGTTTATCAATTTTGTTTATTTTTTCAAAGAACCAACTTTTTGTTTTGTCAATTTTTTGAATTGTTTCTTTTGTTTCAATTTCATTGATTTCTGCTCTGATTTTAATTATTTCCTCTCTTCTACTACTTTTGGTGATGATCTGTTCCTCTTTTTCTAGGGCTTTGAGCTGTAATGTCAGTCATTGATTTGTTGACTTTTCATTCTTTTATTGAATGCCCTCCATGCAATAAATTTTCCTCTTAGCACTGCTTTCATAGTGTCCTAAAGATTTTGATATGCTGTATCTTTGTTCTCATTGACCTCTAAGAATTGTTTTCTTTCCCCCCTAATGTCTTCTGTTATCCATGCATCATTCAATAGCATATTATTTAGTCTCCAGGTCTTGGAGTAGTTTCTGGTTTTAACCTTATCATTGATTTCTAATTTCATTCCATTATGATCTGATAGAATACAAGGTAGTATTTCTATGTTTTTGTATTTGCTAAGAGTAGCTTTGTGGCATAATATATGGTCCATTTTAGAGAAGGATCCATGAGCTGCTGAGAAGAAAGTGTATTCGCTTTTTGATGGATGGAACACTCTATATATGTCTGTTAAGTCTAAATTAGCGATTGTGTCATTGAGCTCTATGGTTTCTTTGTTCAATTTTTGCTTGGAAGATCTGTACAATGGTGAGAGAGGAGTGTTAAAGTCCCCCAGTATTATTGTGTTTTGGTCTATTTGGTTCCTGGAATTGAGAAGGATCTGATTGACATATATGGATGCACCATTGTTTGGTGTATAAATATTTATGATTGTTAAGTTTTGGTGATTTATGCTCCCATTAAGTAGTATGATATGTCCTTCTTTATCCCTTCTGATTAACTTTGGCTTGAAGTTTGCTTTATCTGAAATGAGGATGGAAACTCCTGTTTTTTTACTAAGTCCATGTGCATGGTATGTTTTTTCCCAGCCTTTCTCCTTTAGTCTGTAGGCATGTTTTTCTATAAGACAAGTCTCTTGAAGGCAGCATATTGTTGGTCTTTCTTTTTAATCCAATCTGCCAGTCTATGTCTTTGATTGATGAGTTTAGGCCATTTACATTTAGGGTTATTATTGAGATACAACTTGCATTCCCAGTCATTTTGACTTATTTTTGGATTTTAATCTTACTTTTTTTCCTTTAATTGGCTGTTCCTTTAGGGTAATTCCTCTCTTTGCTGACTTACATTGTTGTTTCTCATTTCTTCCTCTTATAATATTTTGCTGAGGAATTTCTATAGGGCAGGCTTTCTATTTATGAATTCTTTTAGCTTGTGTTTATCATGGAAGGATTTTATTTCTTCTTCAAATCTGAAGGTAAGTTTTGCTGGGTATGATTCTTGGGTGGCATCCATTTCCTTTCAGTGCTTGGAATATATTGTTCCAGGCCCTTCTTGCTTTTAGGGTCTGGGCTGAGAAATCTGCTGATATTTGTATTGGTTTCCCCCTATATGTAATCTGATGGTTTTCTCTTGCAGCCTTTAAAATTCTATCTTTGTTTTGTATGTTAGGTATTTTCATTATAATGTGCCTGGGTGTGGATCTGTTGTGATTTTGTTCATTTGGTTTCCTATAAGCCTCTTGAATTTGATTTTCCATTTCATTCACCACATTTGGGAAATTTTCTGATATTATTTCATTGAGCAGATTATTCATTCCTTTGGTTTGTATCTCTGTGCCTTCCTCAATCCCAATAACTCTTAAATTTGGTCTTTTCATGATGTCCCATAACTCTTGAAGGTTCTGTTCATGATTCCTTACCATCTTCTCTGTCCGGTTGAGTTTGTTTTCAAGATTAAATATTTTGTGTTCATTGTCTGAGGTTCTGTCTTCCAAGTGATTTAGCCTGTTTGTTAAGCTTCCTATTGAGTTTTTAATTTGGTTTATTAAACCTTCATTTCAAGGGTTTCTGTTTGGTTTTTCTTCAGAATGTCTATCTCTTTATTGAAATGATCTTTTGCTTCCTGCAGTTGCTCTTTTAGCATTACCTGCATTTGTTCTCTTGACTCCTCGTTCACTTCTTGTATCATTTTAATTATGTACAACTCCCTTTCTGACAATGCTTCTGCCATGTTGTCATTGGGTTCTTTTGGTATCTGGGTTTGTTTGGGACATTTTCTTCCCATGTTTTCTCATGTTGCTAGTGTATCTTCCCCTCTAGTAGTGCGAATCCTAGGTATTGCAGTTTCCCCTTAAAGACTTATAGGGTTCCTGCCTCTTTTCAATACCTCCCCTTGAATTGAGAGATCAATATTAGCAGCACACCATAAAAATAATATGTGTCCCTATTAAGGTATTAACAGTGTTGTCTTAATAAACAGAGATGAGTTCAAATTATTATCTACAGCATAACCAGCAAGTTTGCAATAAGGACTGCAATTTCTAATGTTGGACAGGGAGGATGAGGAGGGGTATAGGACAAAACACTAATGAGATTAGAAGTGAATCTATTGATATACTATGTCATATGGATAGTGAAAGTGGAATTAAAAGAAACTGGTTGTTAGCATGACAAAAAAAGGTTCTCCAAGGAAATGGATATATAAGAGGGAGATAGAGTGATAAGCATATTAATAAAAGGAAAAGGTAGGAATATAGTGGGTATATTAGGAATAATCATAGTATTACAACTAATTTTAAAACGTTCTGTGATAAAAATAGACTGTACAGTTCAGACCTCTTATTTTTCAATGGCCTGACATTTGAGAGGTGCTCGATCAAGCGGTGACCCAAGAAGGGTGCTGTCCCACTACCTCCAGGATGGGAATGATCAATGCTTCTGGGCAGAGGCGGCCTGGTGTTGATAGACAATCAAATGCAGCACAAGTGCTAGACATGGGGCCAGGGTGTGGGTCTGGGCACTAGACCAAGTTGGGGTTGGGGTGCAGAACTGTGCTCAGTGATGGAGACACTGGGCTTGAGAGCCCAGGCAGGCCTGAGCACCACACTGGGGGCTCAGGCAGTCACAGGCTGTCACTCTCTCCTGGGGATGCTGTAAAATGGTACCTAAGGACCTAAGATCCCCGCTGGGGCTGGGACTCAAGCCACCACAGGTGGGAGCTCTATCCAGGAGACCATAACATTAATTTTTAAACTGTCTTTGTTTTTTCAGAAACTCTTTTTCACTCCCCTTTCATTATCATTGAGCCTCTACTTGATTCCATTGTATCTCTTTCCCTACCTAGCATATTGTTCAAATTTTTTTAGAAAATTTTAGTGGCTGGGCTAGAGTATACATAAAACTTTGCGTCTTGCTCATGTGACAGTTGCCAGTAAACTTCGGGTGAGCTAAAGGCAGCAGCAGCTCTGCTGCTCATCTCTCTTGTCCTTGGATGAGGACTGAAGAAGCAGCACCTGTGAGGTCTGTGTCGCTCTCGTGTCTAGGTAAAACAGAAGGCAGAGCAAACCCCCTGATAGCTCTGAGAGCTGCTCAGATGCCACTGTGCACATGGACGAGTCCAAAGGCAATGGGAAGGGGAAAGCCTCCTCTCTCAGAAAAGCTTCTCAACTCACCTGGAAACCAACAGTGATGAAAAGTCCTCTTACAGGGCAGGCAGACCATAACTCTACACAATAGACCTCTGAGCAGTCTGTACAACCTGGGAATGAGAACTCCCTCCTAGGAATGCAGAGGCAGACACCCTGACTTCTGCTTTGGGGTCCAGATACCAGCTAGATCTCCTGTATTTCCTCTTCAAAAGTTGCATCCTTGCCATTAAAGAAGGGCAGAGAATTATTTTTTTCTTTTCTCATCCTTTTTATTCCATGAGTCAGGTGAAATGGGACAATTTTGCTTCTCTGTTGTCAGATGGCATGAATAAACAGCAAAAAAGAAAAAAGAAGATCTGTAAGGTTTTCTTCAGGGCTAAAGAGTTTTAGGATTGCTCCGACTGTGTAGACAATGTCATGTGTGGTCCCTCCACAGAATCCAGGAAGATTCTAGGAGTCATTTCTCCATGCTATGTGTTTCCTTAGCTGGCATTTCATTCATCGACTCTGACACATTGGTATATGAGGAGGTCAGTAGGGGCACAAGGTGGGAGTACTTGTGAACACGTGATTTTTCCAGAAGTTAGGAGAAAGGGAGTCAGAAACGACAGGAAAAAAAACACAATGGGGATAGAGGGACAAAAGGAGACAAATTCACTATGGGACTTTTCCTCACCAAGCCTTGGGCATGGCTTCTGTTCAGGTGGGAGTGGAAGTCCAGGCTTCTGTGTGATCCTCACTGTCCGCTGATGCTGCAGGTGTGAACCTTGTCACTGCTGTGAGTGGGGGGTGTGGCCTCTCATCTGGCCTTCCTTTTGCCCCCAGACCCAGGACAGGACCTCACAACATCCTTGACAGGTGGATATCTAACTCTTCACTTGCTCTGTCAGAGTTGGGGTGAGCTGTGACCAGATGTTTTCCCATGGTGTCTGTCTGTAGTGAGAGGTTATTTTATAACAGTGTCTTGATAAGTTGACCCTTTCTTGGTCCTCTTTAGGGGGAATGAGAGAAGAAGGAAGGAAGGAAGGGAGGGAGGGAAAAGAAATACTTTTCCTGCCATTTTTTCCCTTTGTGCTTATTGGCACTTCTAGTTGCCAGCTTCTCCACTGTCCTGTCTGGGATATGTGGAATATGAAGGATATCCAGGAACTAACCAGGTTTCCTCCCTTGGATCCTGAGGGCTAATCTGTCGCTTTCTCTCCACTGTTCAGTCTCTTTGTTAGCGTTTTGTGTATGATGTCAAGGAACTTTCTTTGTACTTAATGGAAAGAATAGGAAGATTCTTGCATGTGGTGTCTGCTCCATCATCCAGTAGTGAAGCTCCCTGGTAGAGGATATTTGTAGTTTTATGTTGAATTTGATTTTGTTTTTGTTTTCCTTCTGTTTCATTTTTGCAATGTAAAATGAAATTAAATAAAGCACAAGTATACAATTGTTCTTCTTGCCCCCACTCCAATATCTTTTGTGTATCAAGATACTTACTATTTTCTACTAGGCAGCATCCAATGCATGATCTCCCCATGGAAAATGAGAGTAAAGCCAAGATTTCTGTGGCTGTGCCTGTTTTGAATTAAAGACATCCCAAGATGTTCCTTTCTATCTTCAATTACAGAATTATAATTGAACGTTTTAATTAAAAGTCAGCCTTGCTTAACAAGTGCTGCCCATGGCTGGGAATAAATGGCTCCCACAGCTGTGGCTAACCCTCCATTCCTTCTCCAACAGCTCTGTCAACATCTGTTCTCATCCTGTCTTCACTGCATGACTTTGGGGAGCAAAAATTGTCTCTCAGGGCTCACTAGCATTAGGCCAGGGAACTGTAAACTGCTAGATTGAGTCAAGGACAGCAGCTATCTTTAACCTGTGCATCACCTGCAATGGGAGGTCATGTTGTATGTGTGACAGAGAGAGAGGGAAAAAAAACTGGAAGGTGTGAAGTTCTAAGCAGCCGTGTTCTCAGTTGATAGTGTTTGCCCCAGGTCCATTCCAACTGCTCCTCACATTCTGTGTGACTTTGTGTGAATACAACTCAGTGGCCAATGGGAGACAAATGAGTACAGCTTTCTTGTCAAATGAGGTAAGAAAAAATTAATGATCCTTAGGCTGGGCACCATGGCAGAACCCTAGCCTTGCTTGTGTGAGGCACTGGGCTCCATTCCCACCACCAAAAAAAAATAAAAAAATTACTGAGCATCTTCCAGGAGTTAAGCTCAGTGACAGGTACCCTAGAAGACAGACCACAAGTAAAATCTGCTCTAATCCTCTAAGAGTTTTATTTGGGAGTGGCATGCTCCTTCAATTCTGTCTCCTTAGTGTGTTCCTGTCATCTTAAATGTGCTTTAAACCTAGCAACCCATTATGGATGCTGTAATCTGGGGTATCCTGTCAATTTCTGTAGTTCCTTAAGGACATTTATTATGTTATCCATAATATCAAAACAGTGATATGGTTAATTCACTCCTGAATATGATGCACATAATGTGTGTGCAACGCCATTCATTGTGCCTGGAGTACACCGATCATAATATATGTTAACATTATTCTGTTTGATCCTTATGCCAAAAATGTGTTTGCTTTTCCTTCCCATTTTGCATATAAGAAAATTGTGGTCCATAGAAGTTGAGGTACTTGGTCCTCATCACACAGCTGTGAGTCCCAGGTTTGGCAAGTTCCAGGTCCAAACACTCCTTCCACAGCCATGGAAAGCTTCCTCGGCTTTTGGGCTTAAGGGCTAACACCAAGCCCAGTGTAAAGAAGGTCCACAGTTAAGGGGTCATTGGTTAGAACTGGAAACAGATCAGTGATTCAGGAAGAGGATGATGTTTTAGGACTGACGATGCACTTTTTGCAGTATGTTGTTTTTCCTAGAGGTGATCTCTTTAATCTTCTACTTATTACATTATATAGGATGTATATATACTTCATGCTTGCATATATAACTACTTATTACATATATAACCACTTATTACTCTAGTTGTATATATGTTCACATTTGTATCATATTATACTGTATATATACATATATAATGCATATATATGTAATGCATAGAATATACATAATATTTAATGCATATATGTATGCAGTATAAAATGATGCAAGTATGAAGATACACAAATAGTACAAAATAATAGTCACCATGTATTACAGAAAAGGTCACTATTCTCAGGTGCACCAGCTATCTTTTGGGCTTAAAAAACATACCTCAATTCAGGAAGAATAGAAGTTCACTGGATTAGACAAAGGTGAATGAAGGGAAGGGAAGGGGAATGGGAATAGAAAGACAGTAGAATGAATCCGACATAACTTTCCTGTGTTCCCACGTGAATACAGGACCAGTGTAATTCCACATCCTGTACAACCACAAAAATGGGAATTTGCACTCCATGTATGTATAATATGTCAAAATATTCCCTGCTGTCATGTGTATCTAAAAAGAACAAATAAAACTTGTTTAAAAAGAAAAAATTGTACCCCAACTTTAAAAAAATCTAAGGGATAAAACAGCAATTGCTTTTTTAAATCTTTTTTATTTTTACAGACTGAACTTTGATTCATTGTACATAAATGGGGTACAACTTTTCATTTCTATGGTTGTGCATGATGTAGATTCACACCATTCATGTGATCATACATGTGCATAGGGTAATGATGTCTGTCTCATTCCACCATCTGTCATACCCCCTCCCCCTCCTTCCTCTCATTTCCGTCTACATAATCTAAAGTTTCTCCATTCTTCTCTCACCCCCCGAACCCTCAACGTGATTGTATGTCATCATCCACTTATCAGGGAAACCATTTGGCCTTTGGTTTTGGGGAATTGGCTTATTATATCTTTTTGTGGATCAGAAAGCTGGGCAGAGTTCTCCTGGGAATTTCTTCCATCCCATGTGAAGCCACCTACTTGACTTAAAGTGGCATTCAGAGGCACCTGGGCTGGCATAGAGTGTCTGAGAATTCTTCACTTTCTCACCGACCATTGCCCAGGATGGTTGGGAGACTGGGCTCAGCTAGGCCCCTCTCCTTTTTCAGGTAGACTCAAGACTTGAGGCACTTTTTTATGGTGTAGGGATTCAGACTGAGTTGTCCCAAGAAATTTTGCCAGTTTCAAGCCATCAACATGATGTCATAGCCTCACCTTCCTGAAATTTTAAGAGTTGGTTGGTTCCTATGTGCTGGTATGTTCTGGCTCTAGCACATCAGTGCTTCCAAGACCCTGGGTAGAAGCTCCAAGCCCTCCTGAAGGCCAAGCCTGAGACTGGCATTGCATTACATATGCTGTTCTTTATTGGTTAAAGCAGTCACAGGTCAGCTGAGACATAGAAGGAAGGGGCATAGACCCTCATATCACAGTAAAAGGGATTTCAAACAATCTGGCCATTTTTAGTTGCATGCATGTGTGGGCATGGGTGTGTTTTCAACTAAAATTAAGACTGAGGAATCTCTGCAATAAAGAAATGTATTGAGCTGGTACAGATATCAGCCAGAAAAGGACCAGGTCCAGGGACAGGTTCTCCCGTCAGCAGCAGCAAGGCTAGGCAGCTGTTGAAATTATTTCTGCCACACCCAAAAACTAAGAGCATCTAATAATGAATATTTGGGGTAGGCAAGCATTAATTGTTCATATTGTGCCTACCCTGGCTATAGATAAAAAGGGCAGTGTTAAACCAAACTGGGAAAACTCAGAGAGAAGAGGACAGACCTTAAGGAGAAGTACTTATTGATTCTGGATTGGTTGGCATCAACAGTCTGGAAAGTTCATATATAACAGGATGCCAGGGATTTAATCATGGTCTGTCTACTGCTTGAGTCAGTTTCTCAACTTACATTCAAAAATGAGGAAGTATTTTATTGCTTTTGTCCCATGGTTATTAACTGATTACTTCACTTATATTTCTCTTTCTCTCTTCCCTTCCTCCGTTCCCTGACCGTTGTAACAAAATTTAGAACATCTCAGAATTTGTCTTTTATCAGAGTTTATTTGTGGATCTGCATCTGTATGGGTTAGGACAGGAGGGCAAAGATTGTGTAACCTGTTTAATGTCATGGACATATCTCCATGTCAATGCTCTCTGGTAACATTCTTTAAATATAGCAATAGTAATTCACCATCTTACCTGACCATGATTATTATTCATTGATCAATTACTTTTTTTCCAACTCTAGCACTGCTGCCATGACTACACTAAACCTTGGTGTACATCTTTACTTCCTGTGGGAGATACTGTTGGTCATCTACCCAGCAGTCATTCTCCTTGCCTGACCTCTTTGCAGACAGTTTGCCTCCCATGACAGACTCTAAACAGGTCACGTTCCCTACAATGGCCTCCCTTGGGGGCTAGAGAACAGGCAAGTGACACAGTTCTGGCCAATCAGATGAAAAGGCAAGTATGCTAAGACATTCTGAGAAAATTGTTCCCCCACAAAAAATATTAAAGCTTCAATACACAAGGAGAAACCACCCCTTTCCTCTTACCTTTGATTTTGATTGTGTATAAAAGTGATGCTTTAAACCATGCCAGTCATTTTGTGATCACAATAGAGAACTGAGCAAAGGCTGACCTTGGAGCCTTCCTGCAGTCTGCCAGTGGAATTTGCCATGGAAATGCCACCCTTTGGGGTTATTTCTAGGTAATAAAAAAAAATAAGTTTATATATAAATCACTCTTCATGTATTCTATTATTTGCATCTAACTTTTCTTGGCATAAATTCCTAGATGAAGAAATGCCAGGTCAACAGGAAAGCCCAGGGGATTTACATCCTTATTGCTATTTTGCACTCTTGTTCACTTCCTTACAGGTTCCTTGACATATATTTTGCTCTGTTTTTTGTTATTTAAGGAACCAGAGTTGATTTAATGGGTAAAATAATGGTATCTCATTTATGTTTGTATTTTTATTACAAAGCATTTGATGTGCTCATTAGTTATCTGCATTTCTTATTCTGGGGATTGCCCATGCATATTCTGTGCACATATTTTTGTATTGAGGTGTTTGTCTTTTTAATGACCATTCAGACCTCTTTAAATTTGAAGAATAGTAACCCACTTCAATTTGATAGGAATATTTTCCTGAGTTAATCTTTGGTTTTTCATTTTGTTTATAGTCGTTTTTATGTATGGATGTTTAAAATGTTTATGTAATTAAGTCAGCCTTTTCTATCCTATGGTTTCTGTCACAGAGGTCCCTCTTGGGATTATGGAAATATTTCTTTTTCGAGATTTATTCTTACAATGTATTAAAATGCAAGCCTTTGATCCACCTGGGATTTATACTGACACACACCTGGCTTCACTTCCCCTGCTGTGCAGCCCCTGAGTCTCAAGGCACTGATAGTTTCAGTAACAGTTTTTTTCCTCCACTTATAATCTTGCTCACACTGTGTGGATTGGTCCTGTTGCTGCTTTTGTTCATTTATTACCTTTTCAAAAATCCAAAACTAGCTATGAGATTAGTGATGAATCACTGTAATTTTGGTCAGAATGGTGGTCCACTAAATTTTATATATCTAACATTCCTCAGTAGAAAATGAAAGGATTCTATGATATTGGCACGCATGTTTCTAAATTAAAGTTCATCAACATTTGGTTGATGATGTTCTCTTAAAGTACCAGTTGACATCTTTATTATTAATTCTGGTGATTCTACACCCCAACAAGAAATGGCTAGGGAATTAATCAAACTTGCCCAGATACTTCATCAGCAGATGAAAAGTCAACATTATTCCTGTGTTCACCCATCCCTCCCCCAAACACATGCTTTTACCTGTCCTTTTCCATCCATTTTATGCAGTGCAAGATTGAGAGTATTGTCCATAACTGAGGGTACTTTAATTGAAGTATTTTTGAAGTATATTAATCATATTTAATGTCTTTTGTATGTACAGATCCTGTACCAACAACATACCTTACTCCATGCTGATAAAAATATATAAATTTGTGGTGTGATTTGTGGTGTAATTTATGGGCCAATTAGTTTGTAACAAGTATCCTGAGGTTGAGTATGTTGGACCATGTTCTTTGCTCAAGCATGAGCGTCACTGCATGCAAAGAGAAAATGCCTCTCTCCACGTTGCAAAATTGTCCTGTTTTCTACAGGGTTGACTTTTGCACGTATTAAACGTAAGCTTCTCTTGCCCTGTAGTGTTTGTGTTCACATCAAGCTTTGTGAAACATATTTTAGATGATTGCAAAAAGTCAAAAACATGAAAAATATAGGAAGCATCAATCTTCCCGTAAGATTTCTCTTAAACATGTGAGATACATATTTCTGGTAAAGTCACTAAATATTTCTTTTATCCTTTGTCTTTTCTTACCCTTCTCTGGGTTCCTTCTGAAGTAGTTTAACGTGAGTACAATGTCTGAGAGTAATGTAATACCAAGAACACAAATAATAACTGATGTTGGCGTGGATGTGGGGAAAAAGGCACACTTTTACATTGCTGGTGGAGTTGCAAATTGGTACAGCCACTCTGGAAAGCAGTGTGGAGATTCCTCAGAACACATGGAATGGATCCACCTTTTGACCAGTTATGCCACTCCTTGGTTTATACATGAAGAACTTAAAATCAGCATACTACATTAACACAGCCATATCAAAGTTTATAGCAACTCAATTCACACTAGCTAGACTGTGGAACAAACCTAGATGCCCTTCAATAGATGAATGGATAAAGAAGCTGTGGTATATATACATAATGGAATACTACTCAGTCATAAAGAAGAATAATATTATAGCATTTGCAGTTAAATGGATGGAATTGGAGAATATCATGCTAAGTGAAATAAGCCAATCCCAAAAAAACAAAAGCTGAATGTTTTCTCTGATAAGTGGATGATGATATATAATCAGGTTGCAGGGGTGGAGGGTGAGAGAAGAATGGAGGAACTTTAGATTACAAAGAGGGAAATGAGATGGGGAGAGAGTGGAGGGATGAAAATGGTGGAATGAGGCAGACATCATTACTCTATGTACATGTATGATTCCATGAATGGTATGAATCTGCATCATGCACAACCATAGAAATGAAAAGTTGTACCCCATTTGTGTACAATGAATCAAAATGTAGTCTGTGAAAAATTTTTTAAAAATTAAAAAAGAGAGAGAATCTCATTTCTCTACTATTGATGTCATCAAGCAGGAGCCAACAGAAGAAGAAATAGAACGTCTTGAAACAGAGTTTCCTTTCTGTGCATGTGGGATTTCTATGGTGGATCAGCCTGCATTTGCTGATTTATCTCCCAATTTACACTGATATACATGAATTGCCACTTTTCCACCATTTATGAAGAAGGCTAAAAAAGCAGTGAGTATGAGATTTCCAACAGCGTGGACTGTATAAATGGCCATGGAAATAGATCACCGGGAGGTAGATCCAGCTTTCTGTGTGCATCATTTGAAATCTGAAGTCCTAAAGATTCTGTATCTAGTTAGCTCCTGGAAGAGATAGAGCCCAAAATATGGCACAATTTAACTTTCTTTCACCAACTATTGTTTTACTCTACTCCCTTCTTATACCAATATTCATGAACACTTAGACTTTGTTTTTTCAGATTGGGCTTCTAGCCACATTTATCTCGTGATTTATCTCATTGCTGACCACTGACAAGTTACCAGGAATATCCTTCCTTTTTTTTTGTTTTTTTTTTTAGAATCTCATTTTTATTTTTTTTTAATTTATTTAATTTTGATCCATTGAACACAAATGGAGTACAGCTATTGTTTCTCTGGTTGTACACAAAGTAGAGTCACACCATCTGTGCATTCATACATGTACACAGGGCAATGATGTCTGTCTCATTCTGTTATTATTCTTATCCCCCACCCCAATCCCACCCTCCCTTTCCTCTATGCTATCTATCCTTCCTCCATTCTTGCCTCTCTTCCACCCCACATTATGCATCATCAAGGAATATCCTTCTTGCCAAACATAAGAGCTTCTCCTGGATCACTTTTTGTTCACTCTGGGGCTATTGGTATGGGTATTGTGGATTGCTCTCTTTCTTCCCTGGAGAATTCCTGCAGCTCTAGCCCTGACTTCTGTAAACTCCATTCCAAGCTTCCGACACTCTGCAGTCATATTCACTAATACTGAACTGCACCTCCAGATCAGCTCGTCCCTAACGATCACGATATTATCAGTATGCATTTGCCTGTCCCATGCATTGAGCAGTGGCATTTTTGTAGGAGTGTGCCAGGGGGCACCTGCGTGGTGACTTTCCTTACCCACTATATCAATAAGACACTTTGCCACTTTGAATATTCTTGCCATTCTTGATAAGGCAAAGTCTAAGGGAAAAATACAAATGTCAGGCCAGCACCATTTCTAGCAACTCTAGCCAAATTACCAATCATTCCTAAAAGAATCAGTCCCATCTCCTTCTGGTCCTGAGGTTTCCTACCAAGCAGTGAAGTGAATTCCCAGCAACAGAGAGAGTACAAACATCTTTAGATCATGTTCAGCACAGCTGCATGTCTAAGACGTCCTGGTGCATCAGCTCAGAACAATCTTCTTGGTCAGCTACACAAATGTCTTATCAAACCTTCTTCTGATATTTCCCTCTAGAATGTACAGTGCATCGCCACTGGGGACCATCCTCTTATGTTAGCAGCAAGAGGACACATGAACAGTGGCCACTGAGACCACGACTCCCACTGTCAGGCTTGGTCGGGAGTCCAATCCAATGTGGTCATGTTCCAAAATGTTCCTGGGCTCAGCTCATTCTTGGGGCAATAAAAGGTAAATTTAAAATAGTACACTTCTTCTTTGCCTTTTTTCTGCTGCAAAGTATGTTATTTTTATCTTTATTACTGACCAGGATGTTCTGACATGGCTTTTAAATTGTTCTTCAACACTAAATGTCCCCCATGATTGCTCTTCTGCCCTGGCTTTTTTCCCTTTCCCTTTCCCTTTCCCTGCTGTTTCCTGAGTGACATGGGTCTCTGTGTCATTCACAGAGGGCTGCATAAGTGACAATGGGTACTCATGAAATATTGACACTACTAGAGAGCTCTGAATCAGCAGAGATTTCAAGTAGGCTTTTGTTAACGTGAACTGACTCGTTCAGAATTAAGAGTGGTAAGACAGGGGAGGAAGCAGATGCCACCACTTGGGTGTCAGGCAAGAAAGAAACAAAGCATGCCTTGCAGATCTGTCATCCCAATACTGCCCCATACTGGAAGCAATGCCTTCTCTGGGCCTATTGTTTAACAAGACAGGCAACTGAAGTGTGCTTTCCTTGGTCTCCCGGGCAGCAGAGGTTCAGGCATGTGACCTCTGCTCAGCAGAGTCAGCTTCATGAGGGAAGGCTTTGGAGCAACTTAGGTCATTGGCCCTGCCTGCATGCTGCCCACTGGGCTCTCTTGTCATCCCAGAGAACTCATGCTCTGCTGATTGTCCCTAACTCATCCCTCTTCTGCTTACATAAGCCTGAATGGTTTGCCACAATAGAAGAAATCAAACTTTGGCACAAATTAAGTGATATTTTCTTTCATGGTTGCCTCCCCTCAAAAGGAGTATCGTAAAATTATGGACAGTTGATGCCATCCATCATCACAAAGGGCTGGCCAGAGTGGTTCACAATCCTGAGTAGGCTCCCTGATGGAGACTGGCAGGGTCCCTGCTGGATGGTGGCCGAGGGGTGAGGACTGTGTGTGTTCTATTCAGCCAGCATTCCCTGAGGCTGGCACCAAGCAGACACTCCACAAAGAACTGCTAAGCTCTTGGCTCTAAAGGGCCAAGGTAGAAAGAAGATGAGTGTGCATCCCAACTGGGTAGGATAAAGCAAGAAAAAATGTGAAAAAAAGTTCACTTCTTTTTTTAACTCTTTTGTAGAGTAATTTAGCAGTATTACTCTCCAAAATTTTACTTCCACTAAGGGCTTAGAGGTGATAAAAAAAAAAAAACTAACCCAAATTCTTTCCTTCCTGCTAAATTAGGCAACACAGGTGCAAGGCAAGTCAAAGGGCTGGGGAACTGACTTTATTCTCATTTCTTTTCAATCATAGGCAGTGCCAATCCCATTGATATGAAGCCAATTAGTTAAGCTCCACACAGCCTGTGTTCCCAGCATCTCAGCACACTACAGAAAGACATGTGCTCCATTGTGCTTTTACTGTCATTGAGTTTGTTACCTGTGATGGAATCCCAGAGAGAAACTGTTGGGAAGATTGAGAGCTCTCTATTTCTTCATTTGGGCTACACTGCTGGGTACCAATTCTCCCAGATGATCTGAAAGCTTAAAATAGGCAGTAAATGAAGACAGAATGAATAAGGCTCCATCATTTACCCCATGCTTACAAATTATAAGTTAAACCAAGGAGAGAAATGAGGGAAGGAAGAAGACATCAGCCGACATCGGACAACACACTTTGAACAAGGCGTGTTGGGAGAGTTCATCTATCACCTTATTCAATCTTCCACAGCTCTGTGCATGCATGTGGCCATTGTCATCATGATCATCATCATTTTTAAATGGAGTTTAGAAAAATTAAATAACTAGCCTATCTTCACATATCTAGTAAGAAAGAAGGGGAAGCCTGGGAAGTTCCTGCAATTTAATCAAGGCAACTCCAAGTCAACCGAGGAAGGAGCATCCCTCGAGATGGGTGATTCATTCCTGCATTTAGTAATCAGGTCAAGCATTGTTCCAGATGCCAGGAAGATAGCTGTGAACCCACAACACAAGATGGACACTGAAGGGAAAAGCAGAGAGATGTTGGTGTTCTTCTTTCCCTATATCCTTACTCTGTTCCTCTATCAATGCCACAGCTCTTGTCAGCCAGCTCCTTCTCCATGACATGGCTCTCGAGGTCCCCAGTGACATTGTTCACACCTCCAGGTCAAAGTGCTGTCATGGTTTCCTGCACTGGACCTGGGTTTTGCATCCTTCCTTGTTGTTCCCATTATCATCCACACTCTGTAGATAGTCCCTCATTTAATGCTTTTCAGATTAGAAGTGGAGGAAGAACCTGTTACTAAAACTAATAGTGACTTGAGACAATGGATACACAGCGGAGAAAGTGAATGCAGGGGCATACCAGCATACATTCCAGGTAGACCAAAGTCTTGTATTTTAACACAAGAAATGAAGGGCAGTAGTAAGGTGAGCATGGGGAGAGCAATTCACGGGCCTGATCACTGCATGTGTTAGTTGGCTTTCCATGACTATAATACAACGCTTGAATTAATATATAAAGAGAAAAGGCTTATTTTGTCTCAAAGTTTTGGGGGTTCCAGTTCACGGTGAGTTGGCCCTGTATGGTCGGAGCAGCACATCATGTCAGAAGCACATGGTAGAACAGAACCATTCACATCACAAGTCAGGCAGGGAGTCAAGAGAAAGAGGAAGGGGCCTGGGTGCCACTACCTCCTTTGAGGGCACATCCCTAATGACTTAAGAACCTCCCACCAGGCCCCACCTTTCCACCTTGAAAACCACAAGGGCTTTTGAAGGACATTCAACATCCAAACTATTGCATGGTAGTTGGTTTCAATTCAAAGATCTATCTTTCAGTTTTCATTCTGAGCCTTACATGACACTAATTTCTCCAGAATAACTTTTCTTTTCAGATGGGAATTCTGCTTTTCAAACATAAATTTTAAAACAGGATTACTAGGGGAAATCCAACTTCATTGCATAGAATTTTCTTTATGAGTGGAATGTTTCTTTCTTGCACCCTGCCTTTATCCAGTTTATTATAGAGGAAAATCAATACCATGCGATGGTCTTTAATACAATATAGGAAAGGCTCACTTCTTTTTTAATAAAATGTACTGAAGCTGAAAGCTGTATACATAACAAATAGGGTAGGTCATCACCCAGAATTGATCTCTATTTTTGTTAGAGATTTTATTTGGTTCCTCAAGTTTTATTCATGAGGAAGAAAAGCAGAAGTGAGACCCTGAATGCTGTAGTTTAGGAGGACACCGACCTTCACTAAGAAGAATGCAGTGTTTCCTGCCATTTCCGTGGAAAACTCTGAGCCAGTCTTGCCAGGGCCTAGGGCTTGGGTGGCTTAGAGCACCCAGGTCTAGAGCCACACCATGGGGAATACCAGCCCTGGAGCCCATCACTCCCGTGGCCCCAGCTGCCACAGAGCAAGTCGCAGCTACAAGATGTTCAGCCACAGATGCTCTGAAACACCTGCCTCTCTGGGTGGCCTTAGAGGTTCTGATGTTCTCGAAGTATCTTCACATTCTCAAATTAAATTTGCTTATTGAACAGACATTTGTTTTCAGTCTGATAAAAATGAGATGAAGAAGTAGGATCTTATTGGTTTAATTAAATTTTTCATGTGATTATTGCTCATGTATATTCTGGGAATCCTCGTTGATTTTTTTTTAATTCAGTTATGGACTTTTCCTCATCATTTAAAATATATAAGTGAGCCATATCCCAGTGTAACAGGATTTCACCTTGTAATAGAGGATGTAGTAGCTAGAATGTCCCTCCTCCCAAACATCCAGGCCTTACTCCCTAAAACCTATGAATGTGTTAGATTACATATCAAAGGGGAATTAAGACTGAGATGGAACTATGTTTCCTAATCAGTCAATCTCAAATCGGGAGGTTATCCTGCATTGTCTGGGTGTATCTGAGGTAATCAACAGGTTCTTATACGTTGAAGAAAGAAGCAAAGAAAGAGATGGCAGCATAAGTAAGACTGGGCCTAATACTGCTGGCTTTGAAGATGGAGGAAGGGGCCACAAGCCAAGAAATGTGGTCCACCTCTAAAAGCTGGAAAAGTCAACAAAACACATCCTCCCCTAGAGACTCTGGAAGGACATGCAGCACTGTGAGATGTGTGCCAGACTTCTGACAGCCAGAATCATAATGTAATTATGTCTTATTTTAAGTCACTAAGTTTGTGGTAATTTTTAAAGGTGCAAAAGAAAACTAATAATAGAAGATCTTGCACATGCATTCATTTTCTCACACTTTACCACAATCATTTCCTCAAGAACTGGTGTACTAACCTCAGACAGTGCATTGATCCTTGCTGATGCGGTCAACAAGCAGGTTGTATATGGCTCTAGCATGATGGAGCCCTTCAAGCAGACTGTGCAGTGCCTCCACCTTCCATACTGCTCAAGACTACCAAAGGCCCATTAAGACCCCAGTTTCCAAGAGAAAGGTTACCAATTTGGTACCTTAGGGCATGGTGCTTATTTAGGAAATTTGTGAGAGGAGAGTGAGTAAATGGACTCTAGTATTGGAACACTAAGGTTCAAATCCCAGCAATGTCACAGATGAGCAGAGCAACTTGATTAACAAGTTGAACAATCACAGAGTACACATCCTTTTTAAGCATTAATAGAACAAATCCTCATTATATGCTGATGAATAAGCAAGACTCAAAATATTTTAAAGATTGAAATCATTCAAACTATTTTCTCTGATCCCATTGGAATTAAATTAGAAATCAATAACAAAAACAAAAGAAAGAAATCTCAGTTGCATCAATCTTTATAGCAGCTGAATTCACAATAGCTAGACTGTGGAATCAACCTAGATGCCCTCAACAGATGAATGGATTAAGAAACTGTGGTGTATATATACAATGGAAAATTATTCAGCCTTAAAGAGGAATAATATTATGGCATTTGCAGATAAATGGATGGAATTGGAGAATATCATGCTAAGTAAAATAAGCCAATCCCAAAAAACAAAGACCTAATGTTTTCCCTGATAAGTGGAGGATGATATATAATCGGGTTGGGGGGGTAGCAGGTGAGAGAAGAATGGAGGGCCTATAGATTACTTAGAGGGAAATAAGAGCTGGAGGGGGTGGGGGTATGAAAAATGATGGAATGAGACAGACATCGTTACCCTATGTAGATGTATGATTACATGAATGGTGTGAATCTACATCGTGCACAACCATAGAAATGAAAAGTTGTACCCCATTTGTGTACAATGAATCAAAATGAAGTCTGTAAAAATTAAAAATTAATAAATAAATTTTTAAAAAAAGAAGAAGCAATTAAATTCTAAGTAACTCATAGGTCAAAGAAAATTACAAGTGAAGCTGGAAAATATTTAGAACGTTAAGAAATGAGTAAGATCATATTAAAATTTGTGAGATACAGCTTAAAGTGCTTGGAAGAACATTGTGTGTGTATGTGTGTGTGTGTACATATATATAGAAATGAGTTTCTTTCACAAGAATTAGAAAAAACAAATTAATATCAAAGAAAGTAGTTAAAGGAAATAATAGAAGATAGAAAGCAATGAAATTAGAATATGTGGGGCATGTTACATTTCTATTGCAATCAATTAAAATTTATCCTATTAACTTTTTTAAATTACTTTATTTTTTATATTTTTTTAGTTGAAGGTGGATACAATACCTTTATTTTACATATTTGGGTTTTTTTTATGAGGTGCTGAGGGTCAAACCCAGTGCCTCACTTGTGCTAGGCAAGTGCTCTACCCCTGAACTACAACTCCAGCCCTTAAAATTACCTTAAAAAGCAAAAAGTAAAAATTACAGTAATGCCTATATCTACAAGTGTGCTCTTGAGGAATGTGTTAAGACTGAAAGTATACTTCCATCAGAGGAGCTAGTAGTGACACAACTAATGATATAACCTAGTAAGTTACATGAAAGCAACAGAATTTCATCTTTGAGAGTGTATAATTAAATTCTGCCACTTATCATGCAAAATTAAAAATATATAAGTCAACCACTGTTTTCAGAAACGAGATTATTCTATAGGGAAAAATCCACAAGAATTGCATCTTTTCCTTCAATTCTATTGACATAAGAGGGAAATCTGGAGACCAAGATTCAAAGACCAATGTATTATCTATCTAATACTTTTAGTATCATTCAGGTGTTATTTTCACTTAATCATTTGTTTGCTCAAGTTGTTATTTCTCTGGTTATTGAGACAGACAAGGAAAACAATATGCAAAATTGCCTGTCAGCACATGCAAAATCCCCTGGCATGATCTCATGATTGTTACAAAAGAGAAAGGGTGTGTTGACCCTCTTTCTGTTCTCTTCTGGGCAGACACCCATAAGCATAGGTGACAGCCAGTGTTCACCTCTGCACTTCATACCATGAGTAGATTACCTAAGATGCCATCCAGAGACGGAGATTTGTGTATTGGAAGCAAGTGTTCTAAAAGGGACACGCGTAGGGGAAGGAAGGGTATGGTTTGGGCAGAAGAGAATCTGGTTACTTGGCAACAAGAAGGGCCTCAGCCCATCCCACAAGTAACTCTGAAGTGGAGGCAGGGAGAACCCTGCATTGATTAGTCATTAGAGGCAGGCTTCCCCTAGAAGGGGTTGAGTCCTGTGCTATGTGTTTCTCCGTCCGAGACCTCAGCTACAAGATGCCAGCCTTAGATATTCCCAGCTGCAAAGATAAAGATGTTTCAGTCCTGGGAAGGGAACGTTCTAAGCAGCCAGCACAGTGTTCACTACGCCTTAATCAGAAAGGTTTGTTGGAGACAGCTAATTGCAATTTGTGTTTCAGCTTTGGGACACAGAAATCAAGCTTTTGTATATACATAAAAGAAATATTAACAGGAATTTACCAGCGGTGTCAAGTTAGATACATTACTTTTCCTCTAATTTACCTAGATCTCCTTATAATTAAATGGAGACAATAGTCCTATCTGCTTCTTAAGGTGGCTTTGAAGAACAAAATGATCTGGTCTATTTAAGACATTTGTTAAAACCTTCTGTCTTTACTATTATCTTGCACCATTTGGGCAGTCTCAAAAGGCAAAGGAACTGAACAAACACTTCACAGAAGAAGAAATATGAATGGTCAACAAATACATGAAAAAAATTTTCAACATCTCCAGCAATTGGAGAAATGCAAATCAAAATTAAGATTTCATCTCACTCCAATCACAATGGCAATTACAAAGAATACAAGCAACAATAAATGTTGGCGAGGATGTGGGGGAAAGGTGCATTCATACATTGTTGCATTCATATATTGCTGGTGGGACTGCAAATTGGTGCAACCATGATGGAAAGCAGTATGGAGATTCCCTAGAAAACTTGGAATGGAACCACCACTTGACCCAGTTATCCCACTCCTCAGTATATACTCAAAGGACTTAAAATCAGCATAATACAATGACACAACCACATCAATGTTTATAGCAGCTCAACTTACAATAGCCAAGCTATGGAAACAACCTAGGTGTCCTTCAACAAATGAATGGATAAAGAAAATGTGATATATATATATATATTCCATGATATATATATATATATCATGGAATATTACTCAGCCTTAAAGAAGAATGACATTCTGGCATTTGTTGGTAAATGGATGGAGTTGGAGAATATCATGCTAAGTGAAATAAGCCAATCCCAAAAAATCAAAAGGCTGAATATTCTCTCTGATTTGTGGAAGCTAACTCAAAATAAGGGAAGTTGGGAGGGGAATAATAGAAATCCATTGGATTAGACAAAGGGAAACAAAGGGAAGGGAAAGGGGAGGGGAATAGGAAAGACAGTAGAATTCATCAGTCATAACTTTCCTAGTCTTGTATTTGTATACACAACCAAGGTAACTCCACATCATGTACAATCACAAGAGTGGGATCTTAAATAGAATGTTATACTCTGTGTACGTATAATCTTCCAAAATACATTCTACTGTCATGAATGACTAAAAACAATAAAGAATGCTTCAAAAATCATAAATTCTTATTCTCATAAAATGCACACACTGTGTGATGCATAAGAAGCATGGAGAACTTGAAGTAACATCTTCATCATCTGGCATGGTTTTTGTGTTCTGACTATGCAGTGTCCTGCAAAAGTTCCTGTTAATGCAGGAAGGAGTAGTCAGAGGCAGAGTGACTAGACTGTGAGTGCTGTGACCTAATCAGCCTGTCCTAGTTTGAATGGCTTCCCTGGGTAGTGACTATAGACAAGCGGGGCGTGGATCCAAGATGGCGGTCAGAGAACACACCCTGGAAGGTTCGTCTTCCCTGCAGCCTTTTCCTTCCTGCTGCTTCCTTGCTGCCAGGAGGGGCACAGCTTCTCTCCACTGGGCCTTTTCACCATGATATTCTGCCTCACCTTGGACCAGAGCAAAGGAGTCAGCTGTCTGTGAACTGAGACCTCTAAAACTATGAACCCCAAATAAACTTTCCCTCCTCTAAGCTGCTCTGGTCAGGTATTTGGGTCACAGAAATGAAATAATAATAATAATAATAACCTGACTAAAACAATGGTCAACTTGACCCTAAGTTTAAAAGAAAGAAACTTGACCACCAACGATAGTGTCAGCAAGCTTTTTCAGGGACTACACTGTCAGTGGCCTGGAGCAGGTCACAGTCTAAAGAACCAAGACCTGGCCTCATGCATCCACAAAGACAGTAGTCTGGACAAGCAAAGCCAGAGACTTTCTGGGCTGCATCTGTCAATTTGGACCTGTGGCAGGATTTCTTAACTCTACACAGCTACCAAATACTGCACATTAACTTGCTCAAATGCAAATATAGAGGTTGTCATGAATAAAATGCAAATTTATTCTTTAATTTATAGCAGCTTTCTTTCAATATAAATTTTCCTAATCAAAATATACTGAATATCTAACTTTCATGTGATCTAATAAACTTGCCACTGAGTGAGCTATTCCTTTTTAAAGTTTTAAGGTCAACAATATCAGGGAGAAGATGAACTTTGAAGTTGGGTAGACTTAGAAATACATCATGTCTCTCCAACACTGGCCAGCAATGTGATCTTGGGCAAGTCAGTTCTCAGCTCTGATATTCAGTTTTCTTTTTTTTTTTTTTTAATTTTTTGTAGTTGTAGATGGACAGCATGCCTTTATTTTATGTGCTTATTTTTGTATGTGGTGCTAAGAATTGAACCCGGTGCCTCACACATGCTAGGCAAGCACTCTGCTACTGAGTCACAGGGCCCAGCCCTCAGTTTTCTTACTGATGCATTGATGAACTGAGATTAATCACCATGAGAATTAAATGAGATAATTCTATGGATGGTGTCCCTGGCATGTGGTAGGGGCTCAAGAATGATCTTACCATTAACTATGGTTGACATTTATACAACTCCTAAATTTATTGTTAATCACAGAACTCAGAACAGTTGCAAGAACCAACGCCCTGCCTCAGCCACTGTCTCTGTACCGACATCTGCCCCACATTTACCCAGTTTTACACGGGCTCGTCTTACAACGCCATGCTTGGTTAGCTGCTCTGAAAGAGAGATAATGCTAGTCAGCTTTTCATCACTGTAACAAATACCTGAGAAAAACAACTTAGAGGAGGAAAGATTTATTTTGGTTCACATGATTTCAGAGGTTTCAGTCCATGGGCAACTGGATCCATTGCTTTGGACCTGGGATGAGGCAGAACATCATGGTAAAAGAGAATAGCAGAGGAAAGCTACTCAGCTCATGGAAGCTGAGAAGCACACAGAGTGACAGAGGAAAGGGCCAGGAACATGACATCATCCCCAAGGCCATGGCCCCAGTGGCCTGCTTCCTCCAACCATGCCTCACCTGCCTACTCTCACCACCCAGTAGTCCATTCCAATTACTAATTCAAATGGATCAATCTACTGATGAAGTTAGAACTCTCATGATAAATTTGTTTCCTAAAAGCCCTACTTCTGGACACTACTTCTTTGCCTTCAACCCAAGAGTTTGGGAAGTATGTCCCAGATGCAAACCAGAACAAAAGATGTCTCTTATTTTTCACCAGGGCATATACATCCCTTGCATCCCTTGGTGGAGAGAATTTGCTTTCCTGATAAAGTTAATTCATCCAAAGTTTCCTTTCTTTTATCTCTCTCTCTCTCTCTCTCTCTCTCTCTCTCTCTCTTTCTCTCTCTCTCTCTCTCTCTCTCTCTCTCTCTTCCTTTTTAGTTGCATGGAAAAAGAAAGGAAGAAAGAAAACTGGTAGGAAATATTTAAACAGCAATCAAGCTTCACAGACGACGTTCATTGCTAAGAGCTGCCCATGGCCACAGCTTAGAGCAAGTTAATTTCCTGGGATTTATGATGTTGTATAAAACCTATAGTTGCATGTCATGGTTTAATAGATTAATTTCATTTCAGAAAGACACCTTGTATGGCCTGGGAGCTGAAGACTCTCTCCCCTGATGAAAGGGAAAGAGGCTTCTAACTTTGACCTGCCCACTGCAGATTTGTGCTGTCTATCTATGCTAAGTTTGGAAGTTATCACTGCCTCAAGAAAAAAGGAGAAAATACTACTGGTAATATTCTTCCCTTCTCCCTATGTAAGATTTTCAGCAGCACTTTAATTGAAAGACTTTCCATGCCATCTGTCCCAATAAAAGTCAATTCACTGATTATATTGATAGATACCTAATCTCCAAATTTGAGCATTCAGATTCAAAATGTGGGTTTTAGTTGTGAATTTTGAAGCTACATTACTCTAGGAAATTCAGCCAAACTTTCTGAGCTTAAGTTTCTTCTTCTGTAACAGAGAAGTTATAATATCTTACCAGCCTTTTATTCCAAGTTTGTTAGCACAAAAATGCCCACAAATGTTTCTTAGATAAAACTGAGACATATAAATGAAAGAAGTAAATACCATGTACATTATCTCCCAAGAACAACTGTCTCTTGATAGGTCCTTGACACTCAGGTTCTCGATATTCACAGAATGGACTTAGTGAGCCCTTTCATCCACAGTAAAGGGCATACCGTATTCCTGGACCTACTGTACCACTGTACCACAAACTAGGAGGCTGAAAACAACAGAAATTTATTCTGAGTTCTAAAGGCTATAGTCCTAAATCAAGGGCTTGGCGGGCCATGCTCTCTCTCAAGGCTCTAGGGGAAGATCTTTCTTTGCCCTTGACTATCTTCCAGTGGGTACCAGTAGCTTCCAGCAGCTACCAAATAATCTTTGGTACTCCTCGTATTATAGATACATCATTCCAGTTTCTGCCTCCATATCACATGGCACCCTCCCTGTCTGTCTCTCTGTCTTCTTGCCTTATGAGGATACATGTCAAATAAGGTCAATCCTAAGTCAGTTTGACTATCTTAATTTGATTACATCTGCAAAAAGTTTTTTCTAACTAAGATCACATTCCTAGGTCTGGGCAGAATGAATTTGGGTGGGTGATTATTCAACCCAATAGAAACAGTCATTCTAATTAATTAATTACTTGAGAGCAATTCATTGAGCCCATGTTCAGTTTCCAGGGAGGGCAACTTTGAAGTGTGATACTGAGTTTTATGTACAGGGAAGCATTTTTTTAACAAAAACCACACTGATGATGAGACCAGTAGGAAGGGTCAGGCATTCCCAAGGTCGGCCAGTCATATTATGTAGGAGCATAACCTTGAACCCAGGACATGGGACAGCAGCAGTTACATTGAGCCATCCTACTAATGTAAGATTTAGTATGTGGGTGTGGGGGTAATACTGGGTGTCCGGTTCACAAGTAGCTGGTCTCATTTTGCAAAAATACAGCACTGAGCCTTTCATCTTCACATTAGGCTTCTCTTTTTATGGGAAGCATAGTATTAATTTTTGGACTTGGGATAGTAATTCCTTTTACATTCCATGTGAGCATATTAAGTCCATGTATGTGGGGTGATGAGTCTGCAGGTACCTCCTGACAGGTGAACCTGGTGTGGGACCTGAGCAGTTTCAGAGTCAGGCAGTTCTCTTTATGTGTGAACATGGAGCTCAGAGACAGGGACTACAGTTCCTAGGGCTGGCCACTCTCGCCACACATTAGCAGAGCATTGACTCCTCTGGATGGGACAGTTCTCAAGCAGGACCACTCTTAACTAGGGTTGATCGTGAGATGTGCATAGGGTAACATTTCCCACCATGGGCTACTCTCATTATATGTGAGGATGGGATGGAGCTTTGAAATATTTTAGCATCTGGAATACCCCTGGGCATAGTGGTATTGAGGTATTCCTGAGGCAGTGGCTGAGCTATGATGCCTGGTCCAATACAATAGACACAATAGACACTGCTTATCTTTTCTTCTTGGTGTGTAGGGCTAATGGCAGTTGCAGCCTCCTCTGGGACATGGTCAATAGCCATTACTGGTCTCCTAAGCACAAGGAAAACAGCTGCCTCAAAAGTTGAGGAGGACAAGAAGAGCCAACAGTCCCATTGCTAATTGAAGTCCTGTGGAGAGGGCATAAATTGGCTTTCTGTTGGTTCTCCAGTTTTCCTTTCTCTTTTCTTTTTTCCTGCCTTCCTGTGAGTTTCCTGGATGATTTTTTTTTCATTCCTTTTTTTTAGAATTCCATGTAGATTTATCTATAGAAAGGGACTTAGTATAGAATTTATTTTTAGCGTAGTTTTAGGTTCACAGCGAAATTGAGCAGAAAGCACAACACTCAAATGTCTACAGTCTCCACACCCACAACCTTCCCCACAGTCCATATCTTCACATCTTCACCATGAGAACCTGGCAGGGGACTCCTACAAGGAAACTTCTTAAAACCCCTGTGACCAGTTCCCTGTGGTGTTTAACTCTTAGACTTTTCCACACTGAGCCCCCAGCAATTTTTTGGTTCCAATTCACATTTTCCTTCCTGGGCACTAGTGGCCACTGGGATTTCTGCTCATGAGTCTCTGCTCTAATTAAGTGGTGATCCTCTGTATCCACTTACCTCTCTCCAACTTTTGAAGCAGCTAAATTCACTGTGATCTCAATTCTTTGAAGAATCTGAGAATTTCAGTGAAATTTTCTTTGAATTTCAGTTTGTTCAGTTTTTTTCCTTGTTACTGGGACAGTGATGACTTCCAAGCTCCTTACATACCAACTGGAAACCAAAAGTCCTCTAGGGCATTTTAGGGTGTATAGCTTTTTACATGGCCGCTCTGGGTATGAATTTTTGTGTATGTTATTTTATCACATCACATCATATTCATTTTGCCAGTTCTAGCAAAGTATATTAATGACACATACCTTTATGTCCCTTCACCTTCTCCCATTTATAATTGTCTTAAATATTTCTTCTATATATATTGAGAGCATTAAGACTGTGTTGTAATTTTGGTATCAATCATCAAACATAATTTAGAAAACTCAATAAAAGTAGGAAAGTCTATTGCATTTACCATATTTGGTGCTTACTATGCTCTGGATGTTCCAGAATTCCTTCTTTTATTATTTCCTTTCTGTTTGAAGTACTTTCTTTAGGTGAGCAGTGACAAGTTATTTTGGCTTTCTTTTTATTAAGACTATCTTTATTTCCCCTTCATTCCTAGATTGAGGGGATAGAGATCCCACTTGACTATTGGATGTCATGCCACTTCTTTCTGTCCTTCATGATTCTAGATAGATATTTCTGGACATTCAATTTTTTTCTCTAAGTATTGCTTTGTTTCTCCCTGGTGTGTCAAGATTTGTTCTTTGTTTAATTATGATATGTCTTGATGTGAATTTCTTTGGGTTCATCCTCTTTAGACTACATTCAATTTCTTAAATATATAGACAAATTGGGAGTTTTCAGCCACTGTATCTTTTAATGCTTTTTCAACCTCACTTTTCCTTTTCCTCTTGGACTCTGATAACAAAAACATTAGATATTTTGTTATGGGTCCATAGATCCCTGAGACTCTGTTCATCTTTTCAGTCTATATCTGGGTTGTTCATATAGATCAATTTCTATTGTTCTGTCTTCATATTCACTGACTGATCTCTCTGGTATCTCCATCCTTTTGTTAAGTCTGTATAGAAAGGTATTTTTTTCAACTACGAATTACATTTTCAGTTCCAAGTTTCCATTTTTTTCCTCTTTACATCTCCTATTTCTCTGCTGAGATTTTTATTTCTTTGCTGACTTTCTAAGTTTTTAGTTGAATTTATTTGCAATTCACTAGATAAAAAATTTTATGATGACTACATTACAACATTTCTTAAATTAATTCCCAGGATGATTTCTTAAATAATCTCAGGATGATGTCTATTGATTATCTTTTTTTCATTCATTTAAGAATTTGCTCATTCTTAGTATGACAAGTGTTTTTTTATTAAAATGTGAATATTTTGGCTGGGTATGGTGTTGCACACCTGGAATGCCAGTAACTTGGGAGGCTGAGGCAGGAGGATCGCAAGTTCAAAGGCAGCCTCAGCAAAAGTGAGGTTACTAAGCCTCTAAATGAAGTACATAAAAAGGACTGAGGATGTGGTCAGTAGTTGAATGCCCCTGAGTTCAATCCCTGGTACTCCCCTCCACAAAAAAGTAAATATTTTGGATATTACATTATAAGACTCTGAACCTTATTTAAATCTTTTGTTTTAGCAATCTTCTGCCTCCACTCTGGTGATTGAACTTCCTCATTTATGCCAGGTTGGAGCAGAAGTCCAGTTTCTCCAGCTGGTCTTCACTGACTTTGTAACTTTGGGAACAGTGGGAGCTCAGTCACCATTGGATAGCTACTGTCACACTCTCTCAGAAGAAAGGTCACCTCATTATTTCTCCCCACCTAGCCACCACTAGCACTGTGGGGGTGGAGTTAGCCTTGCTGCAGCTCAGTGAAGGTCAAATCCTTTCTCTCCATGGCCTCTTCTAATAACATCCAAACAGGCGGAGCAAGGGGAGCCACATTACAACCCGGTAAAAGTGGAGATCCAGCTCAGGAGCCTGCCTTCTCGCACTCCACCTGAGGGTGGCAGTGTTCTTCATTACAGCAAGAGCACAAGACCAGGGTCCCCCCTTGGCCTTTGCCGGTGTAAGTGTGGAACGAAGGTTTCTCTGAGGTGTCAGACGACCATAGTTGTTGCTATATGAAAGTTTTCTGTCTTGCCAGGCTGTCATTTTTCTGGTTCTTTCAGTGGTAAGAACAGGCTTTTCTTGGGGCTATTTTTGTCTGTGTTTATTGGCGTTTCTGAGTTACTTCAGCTACTTCAGGTAAAGTTAGGAATATATGAAACAAAATAATATTCAGGAATTCACCACCATGCTGTTCCTTGGGTCCTTATTTTGATCCTCTTTGTTCTCTCCACCCTTCAGGGTCTCCTTATATTTGTTTATATATAACGTCCAGGAATTTTTGTTTGTACTTAGAAAAATGAAGAAACGCATATGTATTATTTTCAAGGAGACGAAATCCCTCCAAGGGATTTTTTTCTTTACTTATTTTTATTGGTTCTTTTTAGTTATACATGTACAAAGATATGGTGTTGGTGTTTGAAATGGTTTCAAATTTTTCAACAAATAACAAGGTCTACATAAATGCCTTATGCATTCTGCCTCTCTCTTTCTCATGGGGAAAGGAAAAATAGGAAAAATAACAGGAGGCCAGGGATGGCAACCATGTTCAAAACAAAGACAGGTCACAGATTTTATTTTTAGTTTCCTGACAATCACCGCAAAAAGTGAGATGTCATTAGAGCTCACTTTTGATTTCAAGGTATTTACAAACTAAAAATAGCTCCCATCTTTAGTTGGAAGAGGTATCCTGTCATTCTGAAGACTCCTGGACCTGAAATTTCTCACTGAGGTGTGTCCAGGACACTGCAGAACATACTTCATCTTCAGTTGTTCACAAAAGACTATATTCTAGGCTTTAAAGTGAATCTTGATGTATTTCAAAGCACTGAAATCACATAGAGCATATTCTCTGACAGAATGGAATTACATTCAAAATCAGTGATATGTAAATATCAAGAAAAAGCCTCAGTATTTAGAAATTAAATAACATACTTCTTTATAACAAGGGACAAAGAAGGAATCACAGGAGAAATTAGAAAACATTTCAGAACTGAATCTTAATATAAAGAAAATGTATCTTTTTTTAAAAATATTGCTAAAACTGTGTTCATAAAAAAAAACTTACAGCCTTCAATGCCTTTATTAAAAAGATAGAAAAATCAGGAAAAAAACTCTGATTCCTTCTATATGAAACTCTGGTACAGGCAAAATTAAAGCAATGAAAAATAGATCATCGCTTCCAGCAATCAACTTGGGAAGGAGGGATGGTAAAGGAAAAGAAATTTTTAAGGCTATGAAACTGGTCTGCATGATACTACCCAGGAAAGTACCTGACTCTGTATATCAGTTAAAACCCCACAGAATTTTAAAGCACAAAGAATGAAGCTCCATACATGCAAATAAAATATTAATTAGGAGGTCAGGAAGTCTCAGCACGAAATATACACTGACAAAATAATCTTACTGCATTATAAATGTATGACCTAACTTCATGGGAGGGAGGAAAGGTGTTGATCTAACTAGGTTTTAAAATGAGTGAAGGGGCGAGGGATGTAGATCAGTGATAGACACATGCTTACCATTTGCAAGGCCTGGGCTTGGTCTCCAGCACTGCGGAGTGAGTGAAAGAAGAGTGGAGACTGCAAGACTAAAGACAGAAAGAACTGTACACAGCACTGAAGTCTCCTTGAAGTTGGGCCTCATATTGGGTCACCAATGCTAAACCATTACACTCACATACAGTCATTGCATAAATAAGTAAATGGAGGACAGATGGTGGGACCAGTTTTCTCACTGCTGGAGTGGAGCATTACAGACACACAGGTTGGGAAAATGAACCAAGTGGTGCCATATTAGAATTTGAGACATAAATGTGAACTCAGGTAACTTAATATAGATAGACGAACAGATAAAATGCTTCTAACTATGTGTATGTACACAGGTTAGCATACATTTCTTCTCATGTAGCAAGCCTTGCAGCAACTCCACCCCAGCAGCAGCAACCATACCCAGTGCACATCTATTTTGTTTCTAATGCCCTTCTCTTGCAACAGTAACCACTTAGCTGGAGAAATGACAGAGTCTAGATTTGGTGAAGAGAAAGTATAAGAAAAGCCTGGAGCATATTATAGAGCCAGAGAGTTAGGAATTACAAAAATAATAATAATAATTTTTTAAAAAATACACCACACACACACACACACACACACACACACACACAATGATGAGAGTATATCCAAGGAACACAGGAATTTCCACCAAAGGACAAAGCCAGAACAAACTGACTGACAAATAAATAATATTTACAACCCAAATGGCATAGCTTCTAACCTGATATATAAAATAATACCCATGAAGCTATCCAGGTATTAGGGATTGAGTACATACATAAATGGAGGATATTGACAAATCCCCCAATCAAATAGTCTCCAAAAACATATGCATATACACTGCTCCTCTAGAGGATGGAGCACAGTTCCCACCCACTCAGTATGGGCCCTGCATAGTGACCACCTTGCACAGAGCACAGTATGGAAAAGTGAGGAAGAATCCCTTCATATTGAAAAGCACTACCTCAGCCAGGTGGCCAACACTGACCTCGGCCATAAGAAGCCACGTTGGGTAGCACGTGTCTCTAAAGAGGGGAGACAAAAGGCACTTCGCTTCTTTGATCCTCCTTCCTTCTAAAGCCCATAATCTCAGTCAAACCATAAAACACAGTAGACAAACCCCAGTGGAGGCATATAACTCCAAAATACCTACCTGACCGGTATGCCTCAGAACTCTCAGAACTACCTAGAACAAGAACACTACACACACAACCTGCAGAAACCCAAGGAGAAATGACAACTACAAGTAATGTGGGATCCCAGGGGCATCCTAGGACAGACAATGGATGTTACAGAAGGACCACGGAAATCTGAGTAACTGTACGTATGAACTTGGATTAATAATATTTCAATATTGGTCAGAGTTGTATCAAATGTATCATAGTGTTGTAAGATCTTAAAAATAGGGGAACTACTTGCCAGGTTTCTAGAACTCTCTTCACTACCTTGCAACATTTTGTAAATCTAATCCTTTCCTAAAATAAAATGAATTTTTAAAGGAAGATATAGTTAAAATATCAATTATCTACATTTCTGTGCTAAGAAACTAGAAGACTAACAACACAAGCTTATTTTACAAAGAAATTGTAAAGATAGAAACAGACATAAAAGAAATAAAAATGGGGGTAGAAATAATAGTAGAGTGAGACATTATTACCTTATATACATATATGACTGCATGACCAATGTGATCCTATAATATGTACAATCAGAAAAAAGAGAGGTTACACTCCATTTATGTATGATTTATCAAAATACATAAATGCATTCTACTGTCATGTACAACTAATTAGAACAAATAAAAAAATTTTTTTAAAGAAATGGAAACCAAAATATTGACAAAGTTGAAAACACCAAAAGCCATCTCTTCAAAGAATTCATAAAACAGATAAATACTTGCCTAAATAATCAGGAGCAAAAGCACAAAGTGCCCATATCATAAATGAAATATATTACATCACATCAAAAACACAGATAATAAAAGGATAATAAGGACATTTTTGATCAGCTTTTTCAGTACTTTCAATAATAAGGTGAAAAGTAAAACTTTTCCAAAAATACAACCTACCAAAATTTGACAAAAAGAACTTCTGAATCTACATTGATTTTAAAAATTATGTTCATAAAATGACTTCCCACAAAGAAAATTGAAGGTTCAAATGATAAATTCTATTAAATATTTCAAGGAGGAATTAATATCAATATTATGCAAATTATTTCAGAAAATAGAGAGTAGAAGAAGTTTTCCAATTTATTTTATGAAAGCAATATAGTCCTGGTAGAGGAATTGTCCACAATCATCATAAGAAAAATATAGACCACTATCTTTCCTAAGCACAGATAAAATATCTTCCTCAAAATATGAGCACATCTAATATTCTGCATCCTGACTAATAAGAGGAATGTTAAGTTGGTTCAAAATTCAAGAGAAAAATCAATTAATGCAATCCACTATCTTAAAAGAATAAAGGAGAAAAGTTGTATTACACTTTAACCATGTGACCAACAGATGCTGAAAATTCATTTTAATAATCAATAAAATTTAAATATTTCAATATGGTGTTTTTAAAAAATTTTTCACAATTATATCATTTTTATAGCATGGATCTCTGTGAGCTATAGAATCATTACTGTTTGTTTGGAAACCAGAGGTCGTGGTGGGGAAGCAGCTGGTCTGGGGGTCTCTGTAATTGGAGGTTTATCAATGGCACGGGCTCCTGAGCTGACTGGTCACATCTCCTGTGTCAGTGGTAGAGGAAATGCTATGATTGACAACATGGACAGTCCATAGTTCATTGCTAATGTCTCCCTGATTTGGTGGAAAACAGAACAAACCAAATTGGCTTATGTTTTTATCATTTGAAAGCCTCAGCCAGCCTGTGCTAGGTTGGATGCTCTCCTGGGGGTCCCCGGAGCTTCCTGTTCTCACTCTGCCCTGGCTGTATCAACCTGTATACCACGATCTTTCTCCCACATCATGCTATCCATTCTTATTTATTCAATCATACCTGTGTGTATTCATCCATCCATTCTTCCATCCATCTACTCATTCATTTTTTACTGAGTGAAATACTTATTCACCCACCGTTTTAACCTTTTTTAAGTGTGTAGTTCTATGGCATTACGTAAATACACAATGTCAAGCAACGGTCACCATCATCTTTCCTCACAAGTCTTTTCACCTTTCCAAGATGAAACTCTGTTCCCATTAAACATTAACTTCCCATGTCCCCTTTCCCCAGTGCCTGGAAAACATCATTCAGCTTTGTGTCAAACTTCTGAAACATATGGTCAGATTAGTCATAGCAAGGACCCCATTTCTTAGTATCAATTTCTCTTAATCAGCTTTTTCACTGCTTTGAACAAAAGACCTGACAAAAAAATTTTAGAAGAGGAAAGGTTTTCTGGGGCTCACAGTTTCAGAGGTCTTAGTCCATAGAAGGCCAACTCCCTTGCTCTGGGCCTGAGGTGAGGTAGAACATCATGGCAGAAAAATGTGGAGGAAGAAAGCATCTCAGGACATGACAATCAGGAAACAGAATCTAAGCTCAGTCTACCAGGAACAAAATATATATGCCCCAAAAGCAAGTCCCTAGCAACCCTCCTCCTCCTGTCACACCCTACCTGCCTATGATTATCACCCAGTGATTCTACTCAAGTGGATTAATGTACTAATTACATTAAGGTCTCATAACCCAATCATTTCACCTCAAAACTTTCTTGCATTGTCTCTCACATGAGATTTTGGTGGACACCTCATATCTAAACCATAATACCTCCTAACCCTGATAAAGTGAGCCTAAGATAGACATGCGGCCAAAAATTATACTTAAGGTTGAGACACTTAATGTTACCCCCTAAGACTAGGTTCAGAACAAGAATATTCAGACTCAACACTTCTGCTAGACACTGTAATGGAGGCCCTAGCAAGTATAGTAAAGCAATGAAAATAAATCAAAGCCTTAGAGATTGGAAAGGAAACAACAATGTCTATATATGTAGATGAATAACTTGTCTACACAGAAAATACAAAGAATCTGCAAAAATACTGCTTTACTAATTTACAAGGATGCAGGTATTTAATAAGGTTATAGGTAATACAGGAGCATATATATATATATATATATATATACACACATATATACATCTCAAATATTTAAAAGGTAAAGTTCAAGAATAGCATTAAAATTATTAAATGTGTAGGAGTAAATTTAACAAAGTATGTGTAACAACTCTATACTTATACTATACATTTAAGAGAAATTAAAGAAAATATAAATAAATTAAGAGAAAATTTGTGTTCAGGGACTGGAATACACAAATTTATTTAGAGAGTCAATGAAATCCAATATAAAGTCAGCAGAGTTTTGAAACTAATTGATAAACTGATTCTAAATATTTTAAGGAAATGCAAAAGACCTAGAATAGCCAAAACACTAAAAGGGACACTAAAGCCTGTGAAAATATTCACAATACGTATTTCTGACATATATCCACAATATATAAAGAACTGTTAGAAAACAACAATCAGAAAACACATACACAAACAGAAACCAATTTTAAAACTAATGTGAATAATGTGAATAGACACGATGCAAAATAAAATATTCAAATAACAATAAGCAATGAAGACTTGCCCAACTTCAATAGTTGTCAGTAAAATGCAAACTTAAGATGCCTTGCAATCCCTTGAGTGGTTGAATAGTAAAAGACTGAAAATGTAAAGCTTTGGCAAAGGTGTGAAGCAATGGGTGCCATTACCCATTCTATATGGAGGTGTAGCCTATGGGAACCAGTTTGGCAGCTGCTTATCAAGATGATAGAGAAAACTCCCTCATAAGTATTTGCTTAAGAGATCAAAGGATGTGTGGGGATAGGGATAAGGTGATTGGCCAGAAAAGGCTATGAGGGAACTTTCTGGGAAGAGGAAAATGCTGAATATCTTGATAGTAGTGAGGAGTACATGGAAATAAAAATATTTCAAACACCATGGACTGGAACATTTAAAATATGTGTATTTTGCAATATGCATAGAATATAGATTGAATTTTATCTCCCAAAATTCATATGATGAAGTCCTATTTCCCCAGGAACTCACAATGTGACCTTATTTGGAAATGGAGTCGTCACCGATATAATTAGTTAAGGTGAGGTTATATGGAGTGGGAGTGGGCTTCTAATCCAGTATTGCTATGCCCAGCCTCCTACTGCCCCAGGACAAACCCCACAATGTCTGGAAAGCCTTCTGCTACCATGTGAGCTGCTGGTGGAAATGGAAAGCATGTTTAATGGAAGACAAAACTGGTTTGGGCTGGTCCCTTCGTATGCAGGTGGGGAGGCTTTGGGGAAGGTGACTTAACTGAGCCTTCTTCCCCCATTGCTTCAGTAAGGATTATAATAAGAGCTAACTCAATGGAACAACTTCTTAATTAATTACTTAAGTATTCATTGAACATTCCTTGCCTATATTATCACACTTGATCTTTAAAATATTCATTCATTGAACCAAAATATACAGAACACTTAATGTGTGATCAAGTACTGTTTCAAGCACTGGGATGTGACAACCATAGAGACTCATAAAATCTAACCCTATTGCATGAACTTTCCAGAATCAAAGGCACAAACTGAACAAACTTTACAGAAAAAGGAGATAGCAAGTAGTGACAGATACTTTGAGGAAAATAGAACAGAGCAACTGGGATGGGGATATTTTTAAAACCAGGAAAGACCTTCTAATGCTTCATTAAAGTACCTGGAAACTACGCAAGACAGAGCCAGGCTTCAGAGTCCCAGGGATTAAAATGTGGGTGCCCCTGGTGCAAAGTTCCTGAAGCAGGAACAAGCCTGCTTCTCTATGGAACAGAAAGAAGCAAGGCCTATGTGCTGGAACATAGCAAGAGAAGGAGGAATGGCAGGAGATGGTGTTGGGAGACGATCACCACCCTGAAGAACATCTATGCAGTGGCTACTCTGAGTAAGGCCCTCGTGGTATCAGAGCAGGGTAATTCCATTTTCCCTTTCCAACACTCTTGAGAAATAGATAACATGGGTATTAAATAACAGAGGGGCCTTAAGAGGCTAATTTTTCACATCTCCCTCAGCCTATCAGTGCTGAAGACAAGTGTCTCATCAATTCAATCTGATCTTAGATCTTTCTACCCCCATTTGACAGTTGTACATGGTGGCCAGTTCCCACAGGAGAAATGGGATTCAGTAAGTCAGATCTGATTTTTTTTTTTTCTTTTGGTACTGGAAATTGAATCCAAAGGCACTTTACCACCGATTGACATTCCCTGTCTTTTTTATTTTCAGATGTTTTAAAACAGGGACTTATTAACTTGCCTAGGTGGGCCTCAAACTGGCCATCCCCTGGCCTCAACCTCCCGAGTTGATGTTATTACTGGTGTGCACCATCAAGGCTGGGCTCAAATTTGATTCTTATCACATGTTTGTGACTGTAAAGTGTGAGTGTACAATGCACGTGTGCACAAGTGTATTGTGAGAGTGTATGTATGTATGAGGTAGTGGAGAGAAAGAAGAAACAGAAAAAAAAAAGACTTAAAATAGCACATCTGATGTGATGTCAAATCATTAAGAAGTGCATTTATTTGAAAGTGGATGTTAAATCAATTTCATAAGGAACTATAAATCTAGGTGGTGGTTGTTCAATTTTCCTTTTTTTAAACCTTTTAATTTCAAATTAGTCTTAAATTTACAGAAAATTGTAAAGGCAGTACAGAGTTCCCATTTACCCACACCCCTACTGCAGATATCTTACTTTGGCATGGTACATTGGCCACAACTAACGAACCCATGTTGATTCATTATTATCAACTGACACCCACACTTTGTGCAGATTTTCATAGTTTTTCCCTAATGTCCATCTTCTGTTCCAGGATCCCACACTACATCTAGTTGCCATGAATCCTTAGGCTTCTCTTGGCTGTGACAGGGTCTCAGGCTTTCCTTGTTTTTGATGAGTGTGACAATTTTGAGGAGTTCTGGTCAGACACTTTGTAGAACGTGTCTCAACTGGGATTTGTCTGTTTTCTCATAATGAGTCTGGGGTTATGGATTTGGGGGAGGAAACTCATGGAGACAAAGTGCCACTCTCAAATCCTATCAAGGATGCATACTGTCAACATGACTCATCACTGTCAATGTTGAACTTGATCACCTGGCTGAAGTAGCATTTTCAGGTTCCTTCCTTGTACCCTTGCATAATATGTTCTTTGTGCACAGTCAACGGATAGGAATGGACTCATGCTCTTCCTCCTCTTCTCTGAGGAATTTTCTCCATGAGAAATTTGTCCACCATACCTTCCTTATTTATTTGTTCAATCATTTATTTACATCAGTATTGATTCACAAATAATTATTTTATGCTTTGTATATAATCCAATACTGCTTTGTTTATTGTGTTGCTCAAATTGTTCTGGCTTTGACCATTGGAGGCATTACTTAGCTCCTGTGTCCCTTGGACATGTCCTTACTGTTCCTTGTATGTTCATTTACATTTTCTTAATTTTGGCACTATGGAATTCTCAAAGTTCATCTTAAGTCATAACATATACATCTTATACCCTGCCCCAGTCCTAGAATTAACCATTTCTCCCAGTTTCTTTCACTGGAGAACACTATTAGAAGACAAGGTCTAGAGCCAGAATGCTTACTGATTTTTTTTTCCAGTGCTAGGGATTGAACTCTGGACCTCACACAAACTATGCATGCATCCTATCACTGAGCTGCTCCCCTTGATCCTTGCTAACAGGAAGACATCTTTGTGCCTAAATTCTTTGAGCAGACAGAGCAAAGAATTATGTATGTGCATGCTAACTCTTATAAAGATGATCTCCACATATCTTTCTATATGTAACTCTCTATATTAACTTAAAAATGAATTCATACTGATATCTCCAACCATAATCGACTATCATGTGGATCATTCTAGTAACCTCCTACTCCATCGGTAGCATTTAGAAAACTGGCTCTATCCATTTTTCACCTGTTTACTTGATTGCTCAATTCCAGGACACATTCTTACCAGTATCAGAATTGTTAACCCACACCACTGTAGGAAAGAAGTTTTTTAACTAAAGTCCAGTCCATCCTCTTTTTTCAATTGGATAGTAACAAATTTGACTGAGGGTATAATTTACATATATGTGTATTATACATACACACACACACATATATGTAGTCCTTAGCAATGGTGCTAAGGACCATTTGTATGAATGCAATTACAGTCATGCATCACTTAAAATGGTGACACATTCTGAGAAATCTGTCATTAGGCAATTTTGTCATTGTGCAAACATCACAAGAGTGTACTTATCCAAACCTAGATGGTAAAGGTCAACTGGTGAATATGGCTGTTCAATGCAATCAAGAGACATAGTAGCTCCATATGAATGAATGACATAACACAGCATTCTATTTCACAGTAAACTTTTTCCTATAAATACATGAAGTACACTCAAAAATAATGATAAAAAGTATGATACTGTACATAAACCAGTAACATAGTCATTTATTATCATTATCAAGTCTTATGCACTGTACATAATTGTATATGCAATACTGTTACGTGGCTGGCATCACCACCTCAAATGAGTCATGTGCAGCGCTACGATGTTGAAATGGCTGTGACATCTCTAGGCAATAGGAATTGCCCAGTTCCATTATAAGATTATGGACCATTGTGTATGGGACCCATTATCTCACTGATGAAGTAGGAGTTTACAAAAAGGATGCATGATAATGGATTGTAGTTGGCCATATCAGTAGGAATTCATGTTTTAGATATAGAGTTTGCTTCTGTTATTGAAATGTTATTATGCAATGTGTGATTGTATTTAGATTTGTACCATATTCATGGAGGTCAATTTAGCAATGTATGGGAAATTATATATAAACACACACTCTTTGTTCTGGAAATTAGAATTCCAGAAGTTTATTTTACAGATACCTTGCAGGTATGTAGGAAATATGGCTTAATAATTGCAACCTAGACTAATAACAAGTCAACAAAATTGAAATTATGATACATCCAAACAAGGCAATTCTACACAAAAGCTAAGAAGAGTGAGGCATACAATGTGTTCCAATATGTAACAATTACTAAGGTGTATTTTAAAGGGGGAAAGCAAATATCAAATGTGCTACCATTTGTATCAAGAAAGAAATGTATTTTCAAGGGTAGGGGTGAATGTGTCTGTGCCTGCCAAAGTAGATCCCCAGGCTATGAAAGGGAAGGAAGCTGGATAGCTTTGGATGAGGACCGGGAATCTGTTTACTTCAAAGTCTTTTGTTGCATTAAAATTTGTTACCAAAGAGAACCAAATTATATTATTTTATCATGTGCTCGTACAAATATGTAACAATGAATCCCACTATTATACATAATTATAATGCATGAATAAAAATGCTTAAATAAGTGAATAAATAAGTTGGTACTGTGTTCTTATTTCATATATAAAATAACTGAACTAGCATGGCAATCAAACTCAGTTTCATCAGCCCCAAGCTGGGATTCCAACCTAGTCCAACCTAGTCCTAGGTCAGGGAGTAATGTCCCTGACCTCAGCCCTTCACTGGGGCAGCACCTACCCGAAATACATTACCATACATCGGGCTGGGCCGGTAGCACAATGGTGGGATGTTGCTGCTGCTAGAAGGACACCAGGGAGAGTCCTGCCCCAGCGAGCCACTTGGGTCAGGGCCATGGCTCGCAGCTCCCACAGGACTTGAACCCCTGCTTCTGCTCCAGGATAATGGCAACAACTTTGTACTTTGCCAGTATTCATGTCTTAGATCCCTAGTTTTGCTCCCTATACTATGTATTGATCATTGCTGATAACCATAGATCCAACTTCTACAAAATATTTGGGTCTCAGTTCCTACCTTCACTGCTTCTGTCAGGGACTCTTCCAGGGCCTAGCCCTCTCTTCCCTGGGCCTAACTTCAGCCTCCAGCTTCAGTTACCAATCCTTCACTGTATCCATTCAGCACATTGCAGACAGAGGGACTATAGGGCTGGGCCTACCAATGTCACTTCACCAACGCCAACCTCCCATCACCTCTCTATCAACATGAATTCCCCATAAGGAAACTTGGGCCTTGACTCTGTGGTCTACTCCTTCCTTCCAGGACACTTCCCTACAGACTCCCATCTCTGGGATGGCACCATATAGATTTCCCTCCTTTGCAATATCACCCAAATCTTCTTGCAAGGACACAGGAAGCTTTTCTGAGTCTCCAGGCAATTACAGAGTTTCCTCTGTTAAAGATTGGCAAGGTTCAAAGGATCACAGCACAGGGTTGTGGAGCTGACTCATGGTCAGTGCCTCAAAGACCACCTCCTCAAATCCTCCCAACTGCCTGTTTGTGACTCAATACCCTCAATTTGTCAGTGGAGAGAATAAGACTTATGTTACTGAACATGTTACAGGAATAGAGTCTTAATGTACTTGACTGGAATCTAACACATGATGTGTTCTCTACGAACAATCTATAATTATTACCTATGCTTTACATCTGGGGGGTCAGAGGCACAGAAACCTGAATGACCTGCTTCAGGTCATATGACTGGCATGAGTAAGGGACTGGTCTTAGATTCATGCACCTGAGAGAGACAGACAACTGACCCATGGAGCATCAAAGATGACACCATTCCAGCCAACTGACATGGGGCGAAGTGCAGAGGAGGTTTCCAAAGAAGGTGTAATTTAATTAAGCCTTCAAACACACTAACAGCAGTGGGCAACAGAGAGGAAAAGGAGCATGTGATCAACCACAGAAGGGAGGGCAGGCTGTGTAAAGCCTAGGGTTCAGTGATAGCCATAGCAGGAGCCCTGACATGGTGGCCATACATACATCAGCACATCATAGCCCTGTAAACCTCAGGAATTTGACTCTTCATGGTTTCTTAGGATTAAAAAGGCCAGCTGATAGCAAGCTTCATGAGCAGCAAGGAGGGTTTGAGCAGGAGCATGACAGGCAAGTATGATGCATGGTAGGAAGACAATTGGGAAGGTTTGGACAGGATACTCTGCAAAGGAACCCAACCTCTGTGACCAGGATCTCAACCTCCAGCTCCATGGGCTGCATGTGACTCAGCAAGAGGTAGTTCTTGCTTCTGCAATAGAGCCCCTCCCTCCACGGTTGCTGGATTCTGGCTGTTATAATCCATGAACCAACTGGATAAAAGAAGAAACAGGTCAGGGGGTAGAAGCAAATTATCTGAGCCTAAGAAGTTAGCAGTGGGGAAAATAAAATAAACTTCTTGTAGTAGTCACTTCTTGAAATTTTACAGAAACTACTTTAGACATACAACAAGCAAATTATAGGAACTAAATGAAAGAATACCATAGTTGACCCAATAACAATATGTGTGTTCACGGGGAAAGAATAGTATGTTAGGCTATTTCATCTTTGTTACTATTGTGGCATAACAAAATTAAAAATGTAGACTGAGGCCAGGCACAGTGACCCACACCTGTAATCCAGCAGCTCTGGAGGCTGAGACAGGAGGATCTGGAGTTCCAAGCCAGCCTCAGCAAAAGTGAGGTGCTAAGCAACTCAGTGAAACCTTGTCTCTAAATAAAATGCAAAATAGGGCTGGGGATGTGGCTCAGCGGTTGAGTGCCCTGAGTTCAATCCCCAGTACCAAAAAAAAAAAAAAAAAATGTAGACAAGTCCTAGAAATTTACCCTGGGGATGTGGTCATGACAATACTTCAAGAAAGCTCATGGCAATATTTACCATGTGTTTAAAAAAAAAGAAAATAATTTTAAAGTTCAGAAATGCCTCATAGAACATCATTAACTGTAAAATTGAAGACCTAAAAGAAAAGGACAATTTGAGAATGCAAAAATTGCACACACACTTTCTTATGCACATACACATTTACACACCTCCATAATGACCCTCCATATTCACTGTTCCATTTTTAAAGACTCAACCTCAGATGGAAAATATTTGGGAAAAAAGTCTGTACTGAATATGTACAGACATTTTTCTTGTCTCTAATCCCTAAATAATATGTTCAACAACTATTTATGTAGCATTTACATTGTATCAGGTATTCTAAGGGATCTGGGGGTGACATAAAGTCTACAGGAGGATGTGCAAAAGTTGTATAAAAATTGCCCACCAATTTACATAAGGAACTTTAGCATTTGTGAGCTTTGGTATCAGCAGGGTGTCTTGAAACCAATCCCCTTTGATACAGAGGGACAACTGCATGCCTGCATATATGTTTGCATATATATGAAAATTTCAGAAATCCACCAGAGAGATTGCTAGAGATAGTAGTTTGGCAAGAGTGGTTCAGGAAAGCAGCCTTGTTTCTCACTGGATACCATTTGAACATATTCTATGTAGGCATACATATTATTCTAGAAGTAAAGCTCTTTGGAAGGTGAGGTATAAGGTCTGGCAACCCTGTTTTGATTTTAGTTTGTCTTTTGTGAGCATAGTTCAGATATACTTCCCTAGCTTCCTGTGACCAGTTATGGAATGAGGTCTGCATGATCCCCACCCCATGGGGATGCCCATGCTGCTCCCCATCTCTACCTGATGCAGGTGTCCAAGGTGACCTGAAAGCCATTTAGGAACAGTGTGAACAACCTGGATCAATGCCTCATGACAAGTCACCTGCCAAGTGTAAAAACTGGTTCTGGACTAAAAATTAAATGTCTTTTGAGATGTTTTAGGTAGTTCTATTAACAGCAGTAGAATCAACTTAATGAAAATTAAAATGTTTACTCTGAAGTGGGGGACTTTAAAATCCTGCACGTACCTTAAGTATATGGCATTGGCTTGATGGGAGAGAGTGGAAAGAATACCCCATATATGCAGCAGCCAAGCAGTTAATGAAAGTGTTTGCTGTAACTTGGAAGGTCAGCCATGCGGCTGGTGAGCCACCAGGAAATAGGAAGCTGGTGAAGCTGTAGGAAATAGCATGCATAAGAAAATAAATAACATAGAGTAAGTTGTTTTTATTTTCTGCTTTTATCAAATCTTATAAGGAAAACGTGAGTTGAGAAGAATTGGCATGTTTGTAAGAAGAAATGAAGAGTTTTAAAAAGGCAGAAATTTAGGAACATGAATATTTTAGAAAATGTGATGGTTCAACAGCACCAAAAACGAGAAAATATGGAGAGAGATTTGCAAAGACATTTTCTCGTTTCACTGGGCTCACTGGAAAGATCAGGTGTGGGCAGCTTACATCACACTCTTTGATCTGATATAGCCTGAGATGTGTCTGAGGAAGAATTTTCAGTATATTTAGAGGCACATAAAGCTGACCAAAGACAAATATATCAGAAACCTACCAAGTTCTTCTAAGATCAACATTGCCAAAGAGATCATGAACCTCTTCTAATGCAGTGTTTCAACACTGGAGCCCTAAGACAATTCTTTTTTTTTAAATGGACAGATAAAAATTGTACATATTTATAGGGTGCACTGTGTTGATTCTATACAGATTTACAATGTGTAATGACTAAATCAGGGTGTTACCATTTTCATCACCCTAAACATTTATCATTTCTTTGTTTAGGAAATGTTTTCTTCTAGTTCTTTCTAAAATATATAATAAATTGCTGTGAATACTAGAACTCATTTCTCCTTGCAAACTATATTAAAACAATTCCTATTAAGGTTATTCCATCCCTAGCCCAGCGTTGGGTACTGCAAAGGATTGAGGAGGATGCAGATACCTTTTCTTTTTAATCCCTAGCTGGTCAAGTAATAAGAAAACCCCATGAATGCAGACTTACTGGTGAGCACAATATACTCCTTCCTTCTTTTGAGCTGGATGCAGAAACTGAGTGGCCATGAGAAACTTGTTTTCCAAAATATCAATCACAATCACCCCATCTTCAAGAGTGGTATGGGCATCTGATAACCAAAGGGTGGACTATTATACACTGCCAGCAGCTCCACTAATCCATCTTCTCTTTTTTTTTTTTTTTTTCCCCTGGGTAATGGGCTGGACCACATTCATCAGTTACCCTTGCAGTCAGAAGTAGCCAGTAGCCACATGATTAGCTCTAATCAATGGAATGCAAGATACACAATCCACTCAACTTTAAGACCGGATCCAAGGAAACCTCCCTCACTTAATGCTGTATGTTGTTACCTACTACCATTTGATGGCAGCAAGCACAGAGACCTCAGAATAGTTTGTTGAAAAGATAAAAGCACAGAAGGAGCTTTCCTGTTGAGATGAGAGCTGCCTGCCTGTCTGGAGCACACGGTCCCCGACAGGTGGAACAGGAGCACCTGTTCCTCCATGTGGCCAACAAATTGACTGCTAATGCATTCAGCCACTAGCTGTTGGGGCCTTTACGACAGCATCTCAGTCTGCTTTAACTTATAACCACACACATTTGCTGATATGGAAGAGAAGAATAACAAGGCATGGAACCATGTATGCAAGCAGATTACATTTCATAATTTTAAAAATACAATTATATGTAAGACAAGATATTTTTGTGGAAAGATGTACAAGAAACTGAATACTTGAGGCCAAATGTTATGGACAGATAAGAAGATCCTTAGTTTTATTTTCAGTAATTCATGTCACTTTGAAATTTGTAACATACGCCTATACTAATTTCACAGTAATTATTAAAATATTCTTCTTTGAGACATATCTTTTATATATTTGAAACTTTTATAAGAAGAATTAAGTGTATTTGTGCTGTTCTAGAGGAAAGAGGATTAATGGGAAAGATATAGCTCAGCTTTGAGCTCAGCATGATGCTATTTCTCAGAGTAAGAGGTGTCCTATCCCACAGAGAGCTGCATGCTGTCAACCAGAAAGGAGGGTGGCACATGCCAAGGCGACATTAAAAAGATTCCTGTATTAAGGGGGAGGTGAGATAAATCAGTGTCTCCAGGCTTTTTCATTAAATGGTAATATTTGCATACTTGGAAACTGAGAAAGCTTTTCAAGATCTAAAGACCAGGTATGAGCTTCCAGAGACCCCAAGACCGAAGGGATCCACATCTTGCCACCCTGATCCTCTTAACAACACACCCTGCAACATTCCCAGCACAACAATTCCAGCTGTTCGTGGCTGGGATTGGCAACATGTAGTGCTCCCTGAAGGGCCCAACTCAGTGGCTCACAAGTGCAGATTTTCACTCTTACCCCCAGTTGTCTCACCAATTTTGACTGCTCTACTGAAGCAATTAACACAGCACAGGACCTGCCTGTGAGATGCATCCAAGTGAAGGCAGGATGGAATTCCTCTGTCCTTGCAAAGGAGTGACTATGGATTCTCCACAGTCTGAGGTCAATGATGGCACAGGCTACTGTAAGACAGTAGCAGGGAGGAAAGAGGGTCAACACTGGTATGGGATGATGAAAGAAGAGATGTCTGGATTTCTCCATAGCCAAGACATTAAAGAGCTCACTAATTCCTGAGGAATAGAATTAGCAAGTATCTACCACCCTGTTAAAGTGTATTGTGTGCAGTAACACCTCAGCGATATATGGATTGAACAGGTTAACATTAGTTAACTCTGAAAGCTTTTACTGGGTGTCTCTCATGTGCCAGAGATGATACTAGGCTACAAGGGGCATGTACACAGTCTGGAAAGAAAGGAAGATGGAGAGAAAGGAAGATGGAGAGAAAGGAAGATGGAGAGAAAGGAAGCACATTCCATGACGTACAGGGCTCTGAGGTGAGAATGCTGAAGTCAATACCCAATCCAGGTTTTAGCATCTGGAATCCATAGACCTCACAAGTTTTATATTCCACCGTTGAACACTATAGTAGGGTAGGCCATGTGGGATGGTGCCTTCCACTAGTATCTTTGTGTGGTGTACCATACCCCATTCCTAATGAATTTATAGTTTCATAGGTGACAAAAGAGATGAAGAAAGTAGATGAAAAGCACCCCAGAGAACATAGAATCAACTATGATTATGGTCACATCTGCTATGGAGAAAAAAAAAAGAGTTGAATGAAAGAATAAATGAAGAGCTGTGGGTTAATGAATTTAAGAAAGACAAGAACAGTAGGAGCTGACATGATTGACATAAGATGTACCTGGGGATTGCCTCCAGTGAAAGGACATTGAGGGCCCCACATTAATACCTGAGTTCCAAGAGAAAACATGCAGTTGAGCAAAAAGGATCACCACCCTGGTAACCACTCCAAATAACCAGCACCACAAAGACATCACCTAGTGTCAGGGTCCCTGGCATCAGTATTTGGGGAACTCTGACCTTACATTCTTTATTTGACATAGTTATTTGGCCTGAACTTTACATTCTTCCTCTAAATATTTTGGCAGAAGTAGATACAGTGTATTTTGGGTTAAACATGAGGTAGAAGATTTGTTTTTGGACTACTGCATTACAATGACAATGTATGTTGGAAATTAGCTTCACTCCAATGGAAATTAGCTTAGATCATTCCCACAAAAGGAGAATTTCTTATATTTTTTGTGATAGCATTTAAAAACTATTTGCAAATATAAGGAAACTCTCCTTATGTGGGATCTATGTACACCGATCAAAACAGAAGCATGACTGACACTTTCTATTAAATGTTAAATAGTTGACAGGTCATTATGCCAGCAAATACGTGTTGTGACTGTTGAAGAATGGAAAAGGTTTCATGTTCCAAAGCATGACAGAGGGAGAAGCACTTCTTCCTGGGAGGCAGGTGATGATTTGACCTAACCATCTTCTCTTTTTTCCTTTTCTTGACATGCTCGTCAAGGGCCACTTTCTGGTCCCAGTATATCACGTTATAAAATACATATTGGGGCAAATATTCCACAACCAGCAGTGAATGTAAAGCAAATGCTCTTTCTTCTTCTTCTGCCTTGGAAACCATTGAATTGTGATATCCTCCTCAAATTAACCCCAGCTATTTATTGGGATGCCAGCATGAACTGAAACTGTCGGTCCCCCATGATCCTGGTAGCAGCCTGCCTTGCAGCTGTCATCGGCCTCCCTTTCATTTCCTGAAAGCAGGTGCCACCAGCGTAGAATGACCCTTTCAGACACATGTCTTTACCTGGGGACAATGACAGGAGAGCATGCCCTCCATTTCTCATTCATTGAGACAAGTGTCAACACAGGGAGACAGCCTGTCAACCTAAGGAAGCTTTCTAGCTCATTTTACCTTGAGGAGGGTATGCCAGCCACTGAAATTAGCACAAAACTTCCTGACAGATCAACCACATGAACACAGTTGTATGCTGTGTTTGTCCCCATTGCTTTCAAGAATCAATACCACATTGATTTGCACTTAATTGTCCTCTAATAGTTCCATGTGCTTTAGACCTGTCTTTCTCCATCAAATGGCAGCTTCTAAAGAGAAGAGGCCCCATGACCCAGCTCCCCTGGTGCCTGGCATGATGGGGCAGTCAGAGGGCTCTTTAGCAGAAAAAGACACTAGGTTGGGGTAGACAGACCCAGATTTGCATCCCACTTTAGAAAGTTAGATATTTATTGTCACTGAACCTCTGTGCCTGTATCTATAAAGTCAGAATATTACCATTTCACTCCCAGTGTAAATATGAAGATTAAATGAGCTAATGAATGAATTTCCATACAGTGTATCAGGAAGTTCTCCAAAATCAGGCAGGGACTATGAACTGTCTCAGTACATGGCTTCCTCATTGGTTGTTTGAAGGATGGATTCTGAGTGCAGTCACACATTGCTTGATGAAGAAGATACAATCTGAGCAATGCATCATTAGACATTTATAATCTTATGCAAACACAGAGTATGTATACACAACCAAGACAACTACAGCATCACTAGGCGATATCATCTTATGGGATCACTCCTTTATGTGATGTATTCATTGACTGGATAATTGTTATGCAGCACATAACTGTACTTGGAGATGTCATATCAGGCAATAGGCCAGAGAACTGTACTGCTATGTATACTTATTACAGATTGCCAGTGACTTCAGTTTACTCCAACATCAGTATTTGGCTCCCAAATTTACTCATGCATTAGGATTACCTGGGAGCTTACCAAAAAATAATAATAATAAAATAAAATAAACTATTCCTGGAGATTCTGATTTAGGAGATCCAGAGTAGATAATGGACATGAGTGATCAGCTGAGAGTCCCAGCTGAGGGATGGGATGTCTGAAGCTATGCCCTTTCCTAGTAGGTAAAGCCTTTCACGTGCTCCAGGCCAGAGCTCACTGTGGGGCCTTTAGGATCTCCCTTTTCTCCAACACACTTTCCAGAGTGAGGTCCTTGTCGATGAGTGGGAGGAGAAGGATGTCAGGATGCAGAAAAGAGAGGTAAATAGAAGCCACTGCCCTGTTGCTCCCACAGTCTGGGCACGTTTTAAGTCATAGCATGCACAACCATTCATCGCAGTTACATTTCCTTCATGATTCAACCAAGAAGCACCTGAGAGTCTTTCTCTTGAGTTTTATCCATATTCAACAATACCTAAAATTACTCCATTCCAACTGGTTCACTCCCATCCAACTCTTCTTTCCTCTCCTCTCTGAGCAAGATCTGAATACATGTTCCTTTCCCTCTCCCTTGGGACCTAAAGGTTCATGCATACCCAATTCTCTCTCCATTGTTTTAGAGCAAATGTCTCATTCTCTCTACTTTGGGACCTTGACAACTGGTAATCTGTTCCTTGTTTCTATAATTTGTCATTTCAATAATGTTCTAGGAATGAAAACAGATAGTATGTAACATTTGGGGATTGGCTTTTATTCACTCACCATCATTTTCCAAAGATCCATCCAGGTTATTTCAAGAGTTTCTTCCTTTTTATTTATTCCATGGTAAGATTGTTATAGCATGTTCAACCATCCATATCTAAGTCATTTACAGTTTTAGACTTTTACAAAGAAAACCACTATGAACATTCGTGTAGATTTTTATGTGAACATAGTTTACATTTCTCTTGGACAAACACCCAGGAGCGTCATTGCTGGGTCATGTGTTGCATTCTGAGTTTAGGTCCTTAGCTGATGAACTTTTCCTAAGTGGTTGTACCATTTTACATGGACACCAGAAGTAAGAACCATCCATTTTCTTTGCTTTCTCACCAGCATATGCTGCTGTCACCTATTTCAAGCTTTATCTAATCCGATGGGTGTGTATGATAGGTCATTATGGTTTTAATATTTTCATAAGCCTATTTGCAATCTGTGAATCCTCTTTTTTGACATATTTGTTCATGTTTTTTGCCCATTTTCTAAGTGAATTTTTTTCTTTTATTATTGAGTTTTGAGGGTCCTTTATATCTTAAAAACTAGTCCTTCATCAAACATATGATTTGCAAATATTTTCTCTGTTTATGGCTTGTCTTTGTGTAGTTACCAAAGTCACAAAGCAAAAGTTTTTAATTTTGAAAAAGTTCATTTTGTCACTTTTTCCTTTTATTTTTGCTATCATCTTGGAATTTCGTATTATTTATATTGTTTTTGAGTATACTCTTCGTACAGTTTTATCAAAGGCTACTCTATGCTTTACATTATGTGTACATAACTTGTCATCATCTATTGAAGCTTTGACTTGATCAATTTGAGTGATGTGTAGGAAATATATTTTCCTTTAGATCATTTTACTATCCTTCATTTATAATATCATTGCCTTAAATATTTATATAGTTCAGAAACACATCAAAGTTCTATAATTTCTGTATCAAATATCATTTAGAAAACCCAAGAAGAGAAAGAAGCCTATTATTGTTTACATATTTTCCTTCCAGGTCCATTCTTCCTTCTTGATGGTCCAAGATTTTTCCTATTAAGATATTTTCATTCTCTTTAATGAATTTCCCATAGCTCTTCTCATATCTGAAATTGTCTTGATTTCTCCTTATTCCTGAGGAATGTCATGACTGGGTATAGGATTCTGGGATCACAGTTCTTGTTTTAAAACATGTATTAATTGTACATATTAATGTGGGTCCACACATGCATGTGACCTCCAGCCTTGCTAGTACTGAAAGAATGTGAAAGTCCTCCACCTCTAGTTGGTACAACAACACTTCGGACAATGATAGGGGAAGCCTTCGTTCCTCCCAGGTGGGGTGGAAGTGCAGACTGCTAGCATGGGTGGCAAGGGGGCCACAGGTTCTTCTGTGGTGTCTGACTGGAATAGAGCAGCCATTGTCTAAAAGGTTTTTTTCTTACTAGTCTGCCTCCTACTGGTACTCCAGGGAGCTGACTCAGCTCCATGTCTAGAATATTCAGGGCAAATAGAAAACCTATAGACCTCATGACCATGTCAGTCCTCATACTCCAAGATCTTTAGTTAGCCCACCTTCTCCTTCTTCTTCCTTTTATTTTTAAATTTAAATTTTTCATTGGCTCATTAAGATTATGCATAATAGATTCATTGTGACATAATTTGGTCAATTTCATTCTCCGGAACCTCCCCTATTCCTCTTTCCTCCTTCCTCCTGATGCTCTTTCTGTCCTCCACTGGACTCCCTTCTATTTGTTCTTATGTTTATTTTATTCAAGGCTTTTTAGTTATACTATTTAAAACACACAATTATTTCATCTCCTAGGAGCAGAAGTCCAGCAAAAGCAACAGCTATGATTTTAATGTGATAAAAGCCTACATGGGAAATCAGTTATCAACAAACAAATCATTAAGCTGAGAATGCAAAAGGCAACGTCAGCAAAAGCTAGTAATTTACTGCAGGCTGGTGGTCATTAGGGAGGAAGGCAGGGTGGTGTGAGTGAACACGCAGTTCAGGGAGTCTGTTCACCACTTGTTAGTGTTGTAAGGGTGGGAAACGAAATCTTAATGCACTAGAAAATAAAGACAGAATCATTTATTTCCTGATTGACTCAGTTTTATATACTAATGAAAGTGGTTTTCTATTTGAAAAAGGTTATTCAAACCTGGGAATAGAGCAGTTATTATCTAAAAGGTTTTTGTCCTCTCTCTGGGAGTCCAGAAGATTAAGTTCCAGGAGGAAGGGTAGGTGCTCACAAAGCTTTCAGAATCAACTGAGGGTCAGGACTGTAAGCCCAGACATGGAGTTCAAGCATATGAAGTAACTGTCATTTATAATCACAGCATCACCGCCTGTGATCCTTGGGAACTGGTAAAGAATTGGGCCAATTGTGAAAGCACTAGGGCCGAAATCATCATCCCGGGGTTAACAAAGCTGATAGAAGAACAACCTTCGCACTACAGACCAGCAAGACCTCATACCCAGCACCATGTATGTACAGATCATTCGGCAGGCAATTCTGAATAGTTAACTAAAAACAAATAGCCATCACTTGGTAACAGCCTGTGCACACTTAGAATAGACAGGACTCAACTTATCCCTTTGATGTCTTCATGATCAATTTTAAAATGGTTCGATTTAGTAAATTCACATAGTGTTCAGCATGTGATGGGTGCCATTCTAAAATATTTATAAGCATTTACATATACAATATTTTTAATGACCCTAATGAGAAGATATTTCTATCATTCCCATCTTCCAAGTGAGGAAACTGATGCACAGTTGACTTAAGTTAATTGCCCAAGGTCACACTGTCACAGAGATAGAATTCAAAAGTAGGCAGCTGAGATTCAGAATTGAAATTCTTAGCTTCAGCAAATCTGCCCTGGACACAATAGACCAGTGTAATAACAACATATGTGGAAAGCAGAAAGGCATCTGGCTGAGTTAATAATGAACAACAGGCATGGTGCAACTACTATTTACTGAACACAGTGGACCAGGAATGCTGCCATGTCCTGGGGATATAGATGGGAGCAACAGAGCCATGCTGGCCACAACCTGTGGGAGATGCAGATGGTGAAATGATCAAAGACCACATCATATAAGTGCAGCATCCAGGATGGCAACAGCAGTTGAGCCAAAGGAGACCCTGCTGGGAAAGACCTCCCAGTTTCTATGTTGACTGGCTGAACATTAGGCTATGGTCCAACAGAATACGAATTAAAATATATACATAGGGACAAATGGTGCAAACCCATTCATTGCTTCCTGCTTCTCCTAACCTAAGCACAATCATGGAAATAATTCAAGAGATAGTCAAGAAGAATGCAATAAAAATGGTAAGAAGGAAATAACTGGTTTGGGAATCTTGAGCCTGAGTAACAGCACAGTGGCAGGATGTCATACATCCCACCCATCCCCAGTGGAAGAAGTCACCCCAGGCCTGGCATTTTTCTGTCCCTAATCTAGCAACAGAAGGTAGTCCAGATTGGCTCAGTCCTAGTCAGGATGGAACAGGAATTTATCTGACAACATGAGGTGAGCCCATCATCACCACAAAATAGTATCGGCTGAAGTCTTACCAACAATAGCCTAAGGGAAGCACTGTCCTTTCCTGTCATATCAAGACTTCCTCACCAAAAGAAACTAGGGAAGGTAGGAGGGTCTAGTTGGTGGGATCCAACAACAGGCAACATGGTCCAGGAAGCCTCCATAAGGAAAGCCCATGAGCCTCAGAATCCACTCCCTTGCACAGAGACACTGGAGTCCAGGAATTCTTTGTCCTCACTGACCCAAGAGGAGATAGAACCAGTGAGAAGGACCAGTCAAGCAAACAAGACAGGCTGCAATGTCTCCTTTACTCTACAGGCTTCATGACTCCAAGAGTCCTGAAACTCTCTTCCCCATGAACTGACAAGAGGGACCTCGGTATAGAAAGCAGCCAGTCCTGGAAGACTCTCTATCTTAAGGATTCCCCTTCCTTTTATAAAGACAATAAGGCAACCAAGGGTCATCAGTAAGACTACCCCCATCAAAACCCTCCCCAATAAAGAGAGACCCAGCCCCTTAGCTTACAAACCCCCTTCCTTCTCAGACAGCACCAGAGAAATGGCAGCAACCCACTGGCTACAGATAAGTCAGGTAAACCAAAGCAACACTGCAAAACCTCAGAAATTAAATCACCATTTTAATTTCAGCCCACAAGAGCAAGTCAAGACATGAATGCTAAACCTAAACAGAGTGAACACCCTGCTAAAACAAAAGATTAATTAGTTGTTCATATCCTAATGTAATAGGCAAAATGTCCAGGATGTGATCACAATTGACTCATCATAGAAACAACCAAGAAAATCATAACTTGAACAAGTATAAACAATCACCTGAGACCAGCATCAAGATGAAAGAGATGTTAAAATTATCTGATAGGGAGTTTAAAGCAGCCATCACAAAATGCCTAAATTTTGTTATAAATCCTCTTTAAATGAAAAAAAAAATAGAAAACATCAGCAGGTAAATAAAAACTCTAAAGAAGAATCAAAAGAAAACTAAATAACAGAAATTTTAAAATTCACAGCAAATATTCAATAGTAGAATACATATGAGAGAGCACAGAATCAATAAGGTTGAGGATAAATCAACAGACTTTACCCAACCCATCAACTGAAAGAAAATAGACTGCAAAAGTTTTGCAGACCCCCAGAAACACGTAAGATAATAGCAACAGCAAAATCCAACTTTCACTGGAATCCCAGAGATAATAAAGAGAAAGGGGCTCACTTCATGTTTAAAACAATAAAAGCTAAAAACTTTCCAACTATGGCAAATGACTCGACTACAGCTCCAAGCTTATGGAACTTAAAGCAGGATAAACCAAAAGATTCAAGCTAAGATATATCATAAGAAAGCTCTTGAAAACTAATGACATTGAAAATTTTGAAAGTATCCAGAGAGAATAATGCATTACTTATAGGGTAATAACAATTTAAATGACAGAAATCTATCCTGACTTAGGGATCAGAAGGAAGTAACATAATATTCTTCTAGCACTGAAAGGAAAGAACTACTAACTGAAAATTTTGTATCCACCAAAACAATCCTTCAGAAATGAACAGAAAATTAAAACATTCTCAAATGAATAAACTGAATAGTTTTGTAATTGGCATATACGGCTTTGAAGATTGACAATAAAGAAGGTTTTCATATAGAATGAAATTCTAAGTGAAATAATCTTAGATCATGATAAAAAAGGAAGGAACAATAGAAAGGGAATAAATACGTCAGACTATTCTTTTGCTTGCAAACTTTTTGAAATACATTTTAAGATTGAATATAAAAAATAACACCATCAAATACACAGGGCAACAATATTTAAAACTGATGAAGGCAAAGGGAATTAAGTAGAAATAGTTTTAATCTTTGATCTTTAATATATAATAAAATGTTGATAGGTCACATATACTGTAATATGAAGAATGATAGCTACAAGAACTAATCAAAGAAATATATTCAAAAACACCATAAATCAACAATAGGACAAAATCTTTCTTAAAAGTTCAAATAATTGGCCGGACGTGGTGGCGCACACCTGTAATCCCAGCACTTGAGAGGCTGAGGCAGGAGGATCATGAGTTCAAAGCCAGCCTCAGCAACTTAGTGAGGCCCTAAGGAACTCAGTGAGACCCTGCCTCTAAATAAAATACAAAATAGGGCTGGGGATGTGGCTCAGTGGTGGAGAGCCCCTGGGTTCAATCCCCAGTACCAAAAAAAAAAAAAAAA
>JAJEJO010003188.1:113554-175979 GCA_020662805.1 Glaucomys volans | reverse complement strand
AGTGCCTTAACCCAATCAGTGAATTAGTCAGCTGATGAGACTAATTACATGGTATTTGAAGGAAGATAGGTTATTCCTGGAGAAAGTAGGACATTGGAATATATATTTGTATTTGGCAAGAGATCATTCACTCTCTGCTTCTTGATCATCATGTGCGCTGCTTCTCTCTGCCACACTCTTCCACCATGATGTCTGGCCTCACCTTGAGCCCCTGACGAATGGAGTCTGCTGTCTATGGATTGAGATCTCTGAAACTATGAAACCCAAATAAACTTTTTCTCCCCTACAATTGTTTCAATCAGGTCTTTTAGTCACTGCAGCAAAAAAACTAACTAAAACAATACCAATAATTAAAGTGCAAATGCTCCAAACACACCAATAAAAAGACAGAGATTAGCAGAGTAATTTTAAAATATGACCAAATTATTTGTAGGAAGCTTACTTATACTTTAATGACATAGGTAGATTCAAAGAAAGTATTAAAAAACAAGATGGTGAAATATGGTCACTTTCCTGGATACTCCATGGGGTGAAACCAAGAAAGCAAACAGGCAGCTTCTCAGTAAGGTGAATGAGCAAGAAAAGACAGGAGGGGAACTTTACTGGAATTTTAAAACTGGACATTCAAAGCAAATGAGAGATTCAGGAGGTTGAATAAAATAAAATAAGGAAAAAATCCCCAGTGCCACAGCCATTGCCATGGTCAGAGGCACCAATCAGAGCAATCCCTCAGCAAGCAAAGTGGAGGGATAAGGAAATTAAAGGGACCTGCACTTTTAGGAAGCATGTGGAGATATGGAGAACTTAGAGATCAAAGACACTGCCTGACTAAACTGACAGGCATACTGCACAATATCTTTATGTGGAAAGAAGCTGGCAGCATGTGGAGGACAAAGGAAGGAACCATTTTGCAGCCATGATGTCGGGGTGGCAGCTGGGGGACCCAATTCCTGGCAAACCTGAGTGACCAAAATACATGTCTGGCAAACCCAAACTGTATGATGTAGCATGTGCCTAAGTGACCAGGAAAAAATCAAATGTGGAGAGAAGCTTACACAGGGGCGACTGATTGTGGAAACCCACTCATCTCTCCCCCTCACCCTCCAATCAAGTTGCTTGCAGAACCACCTGGGAGAGACGTGCCTGGATGGGAATTCAAAAGGGTGAGGGTGGGAGAGATTGAGTTTGGATAGTGAACCTGAGACCAGGAACCATGGATTCTGCAGGTGTTATAATGGCTCCACAACACATAGGTGGAACCCAGAGAAGATCCCTAAAGTGCAGTCTTCCAGTATGAGTGGCAATTGTTGGGACTTGGAGATGCACTGATTTAAAATCTCCAGACAAATTGACATTCAGTAATGAGCCTGGAGCCCAACTAAGCCTAAACCTCACCTCTAGGAATTCTGCCTACTGGATTACCTCTCTCATTCCAGCAACCAGAGGGTGGAGCATCATGCTCCAGATGATCCCACCTAACACTGCTGAGAAGAGAAGCTGAGAATCTTTTGAACTCCAACAGAAAGAATTTCTTAACTTTTTATTTCTTCCTGTCTCTCTCTCTCTCTCTCTCTCTGTCTCTTTTCTTCACTTTTTTTAATTGTGACCTTAGTGGTTCATGGACATTTATACATGCTCATATTTGCTTTTTTCCTCATTTCTAGCATTTTTTTGAAGTCAGTTATTTTTCATGGATCAGGGGATTTTATGTTGTTTTTTTGTTTTGTTTTGTTTTGTTTTGTTTTGTTTTTAGGACTAGGATCCTAAACTAGTATATTTCAGTTTTGTTTTGTAACCTTTTTTTCTTTAATTTTTTAAAAATTATTTACTTAATTTTTAAAATGTTTACTTTATATGTATTTGTATATAATGTCTTTGATATTTTTAAAATTTATTTTATTTCTTTAATTCTTTATTTTTTCTTTTTCTTTAATTTTTTAAAATGTTTATATATATTTTATCTCTCACCTGTTTCCCTTGACTCTTTCTCTCTTTTCTTATGCTAAAATCCAATCTCTATTGTTCTCTCTTTCACTCTTCCTTTAATTTTTTACTTCTATCTTCTCCCTCCTCCCTCATCATCATCACATTCTATACCACTTCTGTTCTCTCCCTATCTACTATTCAAAAGTGTAAACCTTTTGCAAACTTACTGCTTTTATTGCAGGCAAGAACTGATCATATCATTTCTGGTTTTGTGATGATTTACACTGTAGGTGTCACAGCAGAAACTATTTGTTTTAATGCTATATATTGTCTGCATTGGTTGTTTTTATTATTTGTCTCCCCCTCAACAGTGATGTACCAGAAACCTTCAGGGACACTACAAGCCCACAGGCTAGAAACTTTATACCTAGTTCCATATTGTTAGTAGGTAGACACAAAAACAACATGAAAAAGCAAGGGAACAAATTGCCCCAAACAAATCAAGATACTCCAATAATGGAATCCATTGGCACCACAATGGAAGAAATATCAGAGAAGGAGTTTAGGATGCAAATAGTTAAACTGATCTGTAAGGTAAAAGATGATGCAAGGGTTAAAATCATAAAGAAAATACAGGAAGTTAAAGATCACTTCAATAAAGAGATAGAGATTCTGAAAAAAAAAATAGAAATTGTCAAAAAGAATTTACAAATAGAAAGCCTGCACTATAGAACATTCTCAGCAAAATATACCATGAGGAGGAAATGATAAACAACAATGAAAGTCAGCAAAGGGAGGAACTACACTAAAGGAAAAGCCAATCAAAGGAGAAACCAAGGCAAGTTAAAAAACAAAAATAAGCCCAAATGGGAATACAAATCTTATCTCAATAATAACCCTGAATGTTAATGGCCTAAACTCATTAATCAAAAGACATAGACTGGCAGATTGGATATTTTAAAAAAGATCCAACAATATACTTCTTTCAAGAGCTCATCTCATAGGAAAAGACATCCACATACTGAAGGTGAAAGATTGGGGAAAAAATTTCATGCACAAGGACTCAGAAAAAAAGCAGAGGTTTCCATTCTCATGTCAGATAAAGTGGACTTTAAGTCAAAGTTAGTCAGAAGGGATAAGGAAGGATATTTCAGATTGCTTAAGGAAACCATAACTCAACAAGACATAGCAATCATAAACATGTATGCCCCAAACAATGCAGCATCTATGTACATCAAAAAAACATTTCTCAAATTCAGGAATAGAATAGACCACAACACAATAATACTGGGTGACTTTAACACACCTCTTTCACCACTGTATAGGTCTTCTAAACAAAAACTGAACAAAGAAACCATAGAACTCAATAATACAATCAATATTTTAGACTTAACATACATATATAGAATATTCTATCCATCAACTAATGAATACACTTTTTTGTCATCAGCACATGGATCCTTCTCTAAAATAGACCACACATTATGCCACAAAGCAACGCTCAGCAAATATAAAAAATAGAAATACTACCCTGCATTCTCTCAGATCAAAATGGACCTAAACTAGAAATCAACAATAAAATTAATAGTAGAACGTACTCCAACAGTTGGAGAATAAATAATACACTGTTGAATGGTGCATGGATAGCAGAAGACATCAGGGAGGAGAAAAAAAATTCTTAGAGGTAAATCAGAACATGGATAAAACATATCAAAATTTCTAGGACACTATGAAGGCAGTTCTAAGAGGAAAATTCATTGCATTGAGCTCATTCAATAAAAGAATAAAAACTCAACAAATAAATGATCTAACATTATATCTCAAAGCCCTAGAAAATGAAAAACAGATCAACACCAAAAGTAGTAGAAGACAGGAAATAAGTAACATCAGAGTTGAAATAAATGAAATTGAAACAAAAGAAACAATTGAAAAAATTGAAAAAACAAAAAGTTGGTTCTTTAAAAAAAAATTTGATAAACCCTTAGACACTAATGTAGAGGACAGCAAAAACTCAAATTACTAAAATTCATGATAAAAAAGGAAATATTATGACAGACACCATTGAAACACAATACATAATTACAAGCTATTTTGAAAACCTATCCTAACAAAATACAAAAGTTCAAAGATATCAACAAATTTCTAGAGACATATAATCCACCCAAACTGAATCAGGAGGACATACACAATTTAAACAGAACAATTTCAAGCAATGAAATAGAAGAAGCCATCAAAAGCCTACCAACCAATAAAAGCCCAGGACCAAACAGATTCTCAGCTGAGCTCTACAAGACCTTCAAAGAACTATTACCAACATTCCTCAAAGTTTTCCATGAAATAGAGAAAGAGGGAACCCTTACGTACTCATTCTATGAAGCTAGTATCACCTTGATACCAAAACCAGACAAAGACACATCAAGGAAAGAAAACATCTGAGCAATATCCCTGATGAACATAGATGCAAAAATTCTTAACAAAATTCTGGCAAACCGCACACAAAAACATATTAAACAGATAGTGTACCATGATCTAGTGGGGTTCATCCCAGAGATGTAGGGTTGGTTCAACATACAGAAATTAATAAATGTAATTTGTCACATCAATAGACTTAAAGGCAAGAATCATAAGATCATCTCCAAGATTTTCTCCAGAGCAGAAAAAGCATTTGAAAAAAAACAGAAACCCTTCATGTTCAAAACACAAGAAAAACTAGGGATAATAGGAACACACCTCAACAATGCAAAAGCTATCTATGCTTAGCCCAAGGCCAACATTATTCTAAATGGAGAAAAATTGAAAGCATTACCTCTTAAAAAATGAAACAAGGAAGGGATGCTCTCTTTCACTACTTCTATTCAACATAGTCCTGGAAACTCTAGCCAGAGGAATCAGACAGACCAAAGAAGTTCAAGGGATATGAGTAGGAAAAGAAGAAATCTACTATCACTATTTGCCAATAACATGATTCAATATTTAGAAGATCCAAAAAATTCCACCAGAAAATTTCTAAAACTAATGAATGAATTGAGCAAAATACCTGGATAAAAAATCAACACCCATAAATCAAATGCATTTCTATCCATCAGTTATGAATCCACTGAAAGAGAAATTAGGAAAACTACCACATTCAGAAAAGCCTCAAAAAAAAAAAACCAACAACAATAAAATATTTGGGAATCAATCTAACAAAAGAGGTTAAAGACCTCTACAATGAAAACTGCATAAGACTAAAGATAGAAATTGAAGAAAACCTTAGAAGATAGAAACATCTCCAATTATTGGATAGGCAGAATCAATATTGTCAAAATGGCCATACTACCAAAAGCGCAATACAGATCTAATGCAATACTAATTAAAATCCCAGTAACGCTCCTTATAAAAATAGCAAAAGCAATAATGAAATTCATTTGGAGAATGAAGAGGCCCAGGATAGCCAAAGTAATCCTTAGCAAGAAGAGTGAAGCAGGAGGCATCACAACACCAGACCTTAAACTACACTGCAGAGCTAGAAGTAACAAAAAAGGCATGATATTGGCACCAAAATAGACATATAGATCAATGATACAAATAGAAGACACAGAGACAAACCCACATAAACACAGTTATCTCATACTACACAAAGGTGCCAAAAACATACAGTGAAGAAAAGATAGCCTCTTCAACATATGGTGTTGGGAAAACTGGAAATCCACATGCAGCAAAATGAAACTAAACCCCTATCTCTCACTCTAAACAAAATCCAACTCAAAGTGGTTAAGGACCTAGGAATTAGATCAGAGATCCTGCACGAAACAGAAGAAAAAGCAGACCCAAATCTTCATCATGTCGACCTAGGACCTGACTTCCTTAACAAGACTCTTAAAAAGCAAGAAATAAAATCAAGAATCAATAAATGAGATGGATTCAAATCAACAAGCTTCTGATCAACAAAGGAAACAATCAATAATGTGAAGACAGAGCCTACAGTATGGGAGAAAATCTTTACCACACACACAGCAGATAGAGCACTAATCTCCACAATATATAAAGAATTCAGAAAACTCAACAACAAAAAAACAAATAACCCAATCAATAAATGGGCTAAGGAACTGAGCAGACACTTCACAGAAGAAGATATATAATAGATTGCCAAATATATGAAAAAATGTTCAACATCTCCAGCAATTAGAGAAATGCAAATCCAAACTACTCTGAGCTTTCATCTCACTCCAGTCCCAATGAAAATTATCAAGAATACAAGAACAATAGATGTTTGCAAGGATGTGGTGGGAAAGATGTTTGCAAGGATATGAGTACACTCATACTCTGCTTGTGGGTCTTCAAATTGGTGCAACCACTCTGGAAAGAAGTATGGAGATTCTTCAAAAAACTTGGAATGGAACCACCATTTGACCCAGTTATCCGACCCTTGGTCTAAAACCAAAGGACTTACAATCAGCATACTACAGTGGTAGAGTCACATCAATGTTTATAGCAGCTCAATTCACAATAGCTAAACTATGGAACCAACCTAGATGCCCTTCAATGAATGAATGGATAAAGAAACTCTGGTACATATACACAATGGAATATCAGCCTTAAAGAAGAATGAAATTATGGCATTGGCAGGTAAATGGATGGAGTTGAAGAATATTGTGCTAAGCAAAATAAGCCAATCCCCCAAAACCAAAAGTCAAATGTTTTCTCTGATATGTGAATGCTAATCCATATGGGAGAGGGAAAGGAGGGGCAAGGGAAGAATAAAGGAACTTCAGATTGGTTAGAGGAGAATGACAGGGGAAGAGCGGTTATAGGGTGGAGAAGATGGTGGAATAAGATGGACTTTATTATCCTATGTACATGTATGATTGCAGGAATGGTGTGACTGCATTGTGACAATCAGAGCAATCAAAAGTTGTGCTTCATTCATGTACAATGAGTTGAAATGCATTCTGCTGTCATGTATAACTAATTAGAGTAAATAATAAAAAATAAATAAAACCTATATTGAGGTTTAGGTCAGGCATGGACAAATATGATCTCTAATTCCCATTAAAAACTCTGAAAACCAAATATCATCAGCTCCCTTTAACTATCAGTCTAGAACATTTAACTAGAACATTTCAAAGATTAGACAGCTGCAGGTGGCAGCCCCAGAATTTAAAGATTGACCTACCCTACTCCAAGGTCTAAGTCTTTTCTCCTCCACAACAAGAGATGATCCTGATATAAGATGCTTTATATCATTAACAAAAATAATTCTTCATTGATTAAAATCTATAGAGTAATAAATTATTAGTAGGAAACAGGAAAATGTAAATAAGTGACACACATTAGATTGGCAACTATGTGTAAAGCCTGTCAATGCCAAGTGTTGGAAGGATGTGAAAAAAACAAGTATGCTCCTACATTGAAAGTGGGAAGGTGAAAAGATTCCCAACTCGGCAGAGCCATTTTGTATTATCTGGTCCAAGTGGAAAATCCATGCGCTGTATGGGCAACAAACTCACTGCTTTTATCCATGTCCACAAAGAGATATGAAGCAGATAGTTCTGTGCATAATAAAGCAAAATTTGAGGTTGCCTAAGCCAGAAAATAAAATCAAGGCATGTACATGCAAAAAAAAAAAAGCCATATTCAAATTAAATAATATCATCCTAAAACACTAATATAAATCAATCTTAAACACATTTGTGATACAGAAAACCAATTTGCATGAAAATATGTAAAGTATGGTGCAGATTACATGAAGTTAAGCCATGCAAAGCAATGCTCTCCATTAAGAACACATAGACTAGGAGACAGAAGATGGTGGATTAGAGAAAGGATGCACTTCCCTGCAGTTACTTAGCACCAGACTTACAAAGTGGGAAGAGTGCTCTTCAGCTAGGTAAGTAGCTAGAGGAACTCACTGAAACAATACTGGAATGTAAAATAAACCATAGGGACATAAAAAAGTCAGAAACTTGAACATAATATAAAAAATAACACATTAAAGACACGCATGCTTGGCCTCCAGTGGTGGCAGCAGAGCCAGCAGAGGGTAGGAGGCAGCACAGGCAGAGAGGACAACATGGAAGGAAGAACAAGAAACTGGAAAATCAAGAAAAATCAACCTGGGGAAGACCTGGGGGTTAGAAAGGAAGGCTGGTTTCAATGGACACAGAGTCAGTAGGGAAAGCAACTTAGTGAATGCAAAACCCCAAATAGCTCATCCCAGGGTAGAGAGCATTCTGCAGGCACTGAAAATGCTCCTGAATGAAGAAAGCAGTTCTTCCCCATGACACAGGAAACATCTCTAAGCACTGCACAGCTGTGAGCAGAGACAGGTGATCAGGAACTCATAAAGGAAGTTAATAATAGCTGAATAAAAAAAAATTCCAATAAATACCTGAATGAGAGAGACTGAAATAGGCACAAAGGAAACCATACCCAGAACACAAAGACTACCACTAACACAGGAGAAATCCCCCTCTGTTACTGACACCACATAAAAGCTATTGGGAAGATGCCAGTAACCACCACACAGGAGCAAATGCACTTCAGAATGAACACCCACTATTTCATATTTTTAGCAGTAAAGGTGAAACTTCTAGAGGCTTCTCTCCTATGCCTAGATTTTTCTGGAGGTCCTAGAGATCCAGATATCCTGCAGAGACAGGCATCTGTCTCCTCAGCAAAGGGCAGTGGGGATTGAATCTCAAACATGTACCCACAGCATTCCATAGTTCAGTCAAGAATAAACCCCAACTACTGAAACTTCCCATTTAGAACTCTGCACCACCTCACTACAGAAATATACAATTCTTCATCATCCAAATTATGCTATCCCATCCTTAACTGGAAAACTGAAAGGTGAGATCTCCTGCAACCAGCTTTGTCTCCTAGCCAGTACAGTTGGCAGCCAAGTGAGGAACACGAAGGCATTGGAATTACTAACACCCAGCCCATAACCCAAGGGTACAAAGTGAAAAATAAATACAAAGAATTAAAATCCATCCCTGCCAACAGTTGTGACCATCACAACAGAAATAAGTCCTTTATTTCTCTCTATTGTTTTCCTTCTTACTTTTTTCTCCACACTCCCAGTTTTTTGTTTCTGATACTTTTTCTAAATTTTAAGTTCTTAAAAGTTTTTCAAGCATCATTTTATCACATTGAATTACTTTTTACTTTTTCCCATTATGCATGATTTTGTGTGCATATATATGGGTGTGGAGGTTCTAACTGTACTGATTGGTTTGAAAAAATGCATATATTCATATAATTTTGCTTTTACATTAGTTGCTTTCTTCTGCACTTGTTCACTACTTAGCCTTGATTCAACTTAGATGGGGTTTAATTTTATGATGGTTTAAGTTGTTTTGATCTTACATTGACTGGTTCTTTCCCCTCCTCTCTCTCTTCTTCATTCTCATCCCACAAACAGCCAAATATTCCAGTTTCTGCATGGCCGATGTTATCCCACAATATGTATACTCAGAAAAATGAGAGATTACTCCCCATGTAGGATCTATCAAAATGTATAAATGCATTCAACTGTCGTGTACAATTAATTAGAACAAATAAAATTTAAAAATTAAACAAAAACAAAAACATTCTAGTTTCCACTTTTTCTCTTCCTCTTTATGTTACTTTCAGTTATTTTTTAATTTCTTCTTCTTACAGCCAACATCAACTACCTACCTTTTCCTCTCCTCTGATGACTTTTTAAAATATTTCAAACTTCCTTTCACCTTCCCACTCTATTTTCTCTTTACTTAAGACACTACCCTGTGTACATAACTAAATATGTGACCAGTGGGATTCCACATCATGTATGACCAGAAGAATGAGAAATCATACTCATTATATGTGATGTATCAAAGTGCATTCTACATTCATGTGTAACTAATTAAGGCAAATATAAAATTTATAAAAAAGGAAACTATAGCCACTCTAAAAAATAGAATTATTTGGTTTATGTAATTCCTACCCCATTTATGTTGTTGCGATTATTAATACAGTGGACAACATAGTAGACACTTGCTATTTAATACTTGATCTAGTCCACAGTTTTTATTGTCGGTATTGATGTAAATGCTAACCCCATCCACCATTCCTATACAAGTGGCATTTAGTATTGTAGAAGTCAAAGTAGACACCAGACATTTATCTTAGGGTGTACATCTGTTGCTGACATTAGTGCTACTCCTGGCTCCCCACTCCCTCTAATAAAGGCTGGAAAGTGATTGGTACATTTCAATATCACAAAGTAGAGATCATACTGCCAAGAAATATAACTCAGCCACACAACAGTTAATCTCATCCCACACAATATCTAGCCCCACTTGAGCCTAAATATTACTTCACCTTATAGAACTGAGAAGAGACCAACCAGGCATCAAGGTGGAACAAACAGGGGAATTTCAGGTCCCCCTCCCCCCTTGATATCTACTCATATCAAAAACAGAGAGAAATCCTATAATAAGAAAGATAACTACACAAGAAAGAACATGCATATAAAGGACAATTTATGCACAAGTTCAAGACCTCTGAAAACATGAGAAAATAGGCAAATATATCTTCCCCCCAAATTTACAATCTCCCAACAAAATAACTCATAGATGTGGAAGTGGATAAAACTCCAGAAAAGGGTTATAAAAAAGTGATGATTAAAATGCTCAATGAACCAAAAGAAAGGCTATGGAATGAATTAAGAGAGCAAATACAGGAGATGAAACACCATATCAATAAAGAATAGAGATATTGAAAAGAAATTAATCAGAACTCCTAGAAATGAAAGACACAATGAATCATATTAAAAATTCACTTGAAAGCATTACCAAAAGATTGGATTATGTAGAAAATAGAACATCATGCCTTGAAGACAGGATACATGAACTTAAATAAACAGAATGCAATAAAGGAGAAAACATGATAGAACATGAGCAGAATATTCAATAACTCTGGGACAACATCAAGAAACCAAATCTGAGAGAAACTGGGATAGAAGAAAGCCTAGAGATAAAAGCTAAAGGCATTAAGAAAATTTCCAGTGAGATAGTAACAGAAAACTTTCCCCATATCAGAAATGAGCTAGACATCCAAATACAGGGGGCACACAGGACCCCAAACACATCATGCAGAAGAGAATTTCTTCAAGACACATTATAATCAAAATGCCTAACATAGAAAAATAAGAAAAGAATATTAAAAGCTGAAAGAGAGAAACATCAGGTCACATTTAGAAGCAAACTAGTAAGTCTAGCTTCTGACTTGGCAACTCAGATGCCAAAATGAAGGAGGGCCTAGAATGAGATATTTCAAGTTCTAGAAAGAAACATTGCCAACCAAGATTTATATACCCAACAAAGTTTTTGTTCAAATTTAATGGTGAGATAAAAAATTTTCTATGACTAGGATAAACTAAAAGAATACATGACCACAAAGCCAGTACTACAAAGAATACTCAAAGACACACTGTACACAGAGGAACCCAAAAACCATTCCCAAAACTTCCAACTAGATGAAGACCCATAGAAGACTAATCATCTAAATAAGAATCAAGACATTAAATATAACAAGAAATCAAAATGGTAGGAAACTACAAATATCTTTTCATAATAACACTATAAATTCTCTCAACTCCCCCAATGAAAAACAAACAGCAAAATATATCAAAAAATGTGATCCAAATATATGCTGACTCCAAGAGACTTATATCATAGGCAAAGACACAGACAGGTTGAAGGTAAAAGGCTGGAAAAAATATTCCATGCAATTGGAGTCCAAAAGCAAGAAGGAGGACCTATTCTTATACCTAATAAAGCAGATTTCAAGCAAGAATCAATCAAAAAAGACAAAGGAGGTCACTATGTTAAAAGGAAATAATCCAAAAAGAGATACAACAATAGTAAGTATGCATGCCCAAATATCAACACACTCAACTCAATTACATATTAAAAAAAACAAATAAAAAATCTTCTTGTCATTAAATCTCAGACAGACAGCAATACAATAATACTGTGTGGTTTTAACACATTCTTACCATCAACAGGTCATCAAAACATAAAATCGATGATGGTAGACTCAGCCTAATTAATACTATAAGTCAAATGAACCTAACAGGCATCTACATAATATTTCACCCCAAAACAGCTGAACTTACTTTCTCCTTAGCCGTTCCCATGAAACTTTTTCCAAAATAAACCATATTCTAGGTCACAATGTAAGTCTTAAGAAATACAAAAAATTGATATAATCCCATGCATCCTATCAAAGCATAATGGAATGAAACTAAAAATCAAAAGTAAGAAAAATAATAATAACCACAAAAATACATAGAGATTGAACAATACTCTTAAAATGAACACACCAACCCACATTCTTCCTTGAATTTGTATCTACCACCTTCCTAAATAAAACTCTATCTATGCCTTTAAAAAATGCATTGAACAAATAAGAACTTAAGAAATTTTAAAATTCTTAGAAACAATTAGAAACAGGATCCAGCCATCACACCCACCTGGAGAGGATCCAGCACCATGCCTACCCTGCACAGATTCACTGTACTGCAGCTCCCCCTATACCAAGGCATGGCAAGCTCCATCCTGGGACACCTCAGCCACCATCTTGGATTGTCCCCAATGCCACCACCACCATCTTCAGTTGAGGCAGCTTCCATCTTGAGACACCTACCAGAGACTTGAAAGTCATTATGAAGGTACCTACATGTTAGCCACTGCTGCTGCCACCAGCTAGGGACATGGCTGCTTCCATCTAGGGTTAATAGCCAGGACCTGAAAGTTCATCACCAAGGGCTCTGCAGGCTTTGTTACATCTGAGGTATCCCTGCTAGGTGTGCTAATAGTCACCATGTTGCTGCAGAGGCAGAAAGAGACTTGCTTACAAGGAGTCAGTAGGTGGAAAAAGGGTGTGAGAGCATGTTGATCCCAGCTCATCCTCCCAACCAGCATGGCACCCATCTGGATCCCAGAAACTACTCGGGCAGCACTTGCTGGGACCTAACATCACCCTGGTCTAGGACTCCCTACCCAATACAGCATCCACCAATCACCTGATCCCACAAGTGTAGCAATCAACAGAGCCCACCAACTCCTCAATCCCATCTCCAAACCACCCAACCCACCAACCCAGCCCACAGCTCTCAGTGCCTGGTCCTGATTTGCCCAATACAGAACAGCTTTCCAAGACAGGTACACAGGTCCCAGCGCTTCGCGTTCAGGACTTCTGGGGAGAAAGTTTCCTGATTGAGAATTTGAAAGAGCAGAGGCAGGAGAGATACGATTAAGAGACTAAATTATGTATCAGGAATTGTGGGGTCCACAAGTGGAAGGGGCGAAGACCAGGTTCTGTGTGGCAAGAGTAGACCCCAAAGGAGAGTCCTGGGGTGCAATTCTCCAGAGGGACGGGGAACTGCTATACCCTGCCTCCAGGAGCACTGTCTCCAAGTCCAATCCTCCCACCTTAGTTGCTTTCATCATCCTGATGGTGGACTTAACAGCAAACTCCAGACAATCCCGCCTACCAGAAGAGAAGGGAACAGAGAAGATGTTGAACTCCAACAGAAACAAGTGTTCAATTTTCCTTCAAAACTCTTCTTCCCCTGTATTTTTTTCTTTTTTCTTTTTTCATTTCCTCTTCTCACATTCCCATCATCTTGAAATCAAGTACTTTTCATGCATCAGGCTACTGAGGACTGCAAGGTTTGTGTAGTTTATTTCAGTTTTGTTGTGAATTCCTTTTTTCCTTTTTTATTACTCTATTTTCCTCCTATTTAACTGTTTCCTCAGGGTCTCTTTCTCCCTTTTCTCATGCTAACAACCAACTTTTTTTATTCTTCTTTCACTTTTTTCCTATGATCTGGTACCTGTATATTCTCTCCTCTTACCTCATTAACATCACATCCTACACCCCTCCACTGTTCTCTTTGTGCATCATTAGAAATTGTAGACTCTATTGCAAACCTATTGTTTATGCTGTAGATAATAATTGAACTCATCGTCTCTGTTTATTCCTGTTAATGTCATAATAGGGGCTATTTGACTTAAGGCTGCAAATTATTTGCCTTGGTCGCTGTCAATATTGATCTCCCCCTTAAAAGCAAGGTATTAGAACTCTACAGGGACACTTTAAATCTATAGGGTGAAAACTGCGATACCTCAGATCCACAGTGTTAGAAGGAAAGACACATTAACAACATGGGGAAAAAAAGGGAAGAAAGTGTCCCAAACAAACCAAGATACAATATTAGTAGAATCCATTGACAGCACCATAGAAGAAATGTCAGAAAAGGAGTTCAAAGTATACATAATTAAGATTATCTCTGAGTAAATGATGATATAAGAGAGCAAATGCATGGGCTGGGGCTATAGCTCAGTTGGTAGGGTGCTTGCCTAGCAAGCCTCAAGGCCCTGGGTTCAATCCCCAGCACCACAAAAAGAAAAGAGAGAGAGAGCAAATGCAAGCAATAAAATTTCATTTCAATAAAGATCTAAAAGAGCAAAGGCAGGAAGCAAATGTTACTTAAAGAGATAGAGATTCTGAAAAAAAAATAAAAAACAGAAAACCTTGAAATGAAGGAAACAATAAACCAAATTAAAAACTCAATAGAAACCATCACCAACAGACTAGATCACTTGGAAGACAGAACCTCAGACAACAAAGATAAAATATTTAACTTGGGATAACATGAAAAGACCAAATTTAAGAATTATTGGGAATGAGGAAGGCACAGATATACAAACCAAAGGAATGAACAATCTATTCAATTAAATAATATCAGAAAATTTCCCAAGCCTGAAGATTAAAATGGAAAATCAATACAAGAGGCTTACAGGACACCAAATGTACAAAATTACAACAGACCCACACCAAGGCACATTATAATGAAAATGCCTAACGAGAATAAAGAGAGAATTTTAAAGGCCACAAGAAAAAAGTATCAGGTTACATATAGGGGGAAACCAATTAGGATCTCAGCAGATTTCTCAACCCAGACACTCAAAAACAGGAGGAAGGTCCTGGAACAACATATACCAAGCACTGAAAGAAAATGGATGCCAACCAAGAACTTTTTATCCAGCAAAATTAAGCTCCAGACTTGATAATGAAATACAAACCTTCCATGATAAACAAAAGTTAAAAGAATTTACAAATAGGAAGCCTCACTTGGATGTGTAAACAAGCAGGGATTTCCATCTTCATGTCAGATAAAGTAGACTTGAAGTCAAAGTTAATCAGAAGGGACAAAGAAGGACATTTCATACTGCTTAAGGAATTCATAATGGGGGAGATGGGGCAGGGGCTAAGGGAAGATTCGGATTGTGCAGAGAAATGAGAGGAGGAGAGAGGCCTAGGGGGTGAGAAAGATGATAGAATGAGATGGACATCATGACTCTGTGAATATGCATGATTGCACAAATGGTGTGACTCTACATCATGTACAACCAGAGAAATAAGTAGTACTCAAAAATTTTTTTAAAAATTTTTAAAATAATCATTTGTGAGTCAATAAAAAAAATAGAATCAGATATAACATATCAAAACTTCTGGGAAAATATGAAAGCAGTTCTAAGAGGAAATTTTATAGCTTTGAGTCTACATTTAGAAAGAGAGAAATCTCAAATTTAAAAAAATCTTATGCTCAATCTCAAGGCCTTAGAAAGGAAAAAACTAACTCCAAAATTAGTAGGAAAAAGAAATAAGAAAGACCAGAAATAAAATTAATGAAATTGAGAACAAAAAAATACATAGGATCAATGCAACAAAGAGTTTGATCTTTGAAAAGATAAATAAGATTAATAAACCATTAGACAAAGACCAGAAGAGTGAGAAGACACAAATTAGAGATGAAAAAGGAGATATCACCACAGACACATCTGAAATCCAGAGAATAATTACAAAGTATTTTGAAAATTTATACTCCAATAAACTAGAAAATTTCAAGACACATACCACCTGTGCAGATACAAAAAACCTAAAAAAGACAAAAAACAAGTAATAAAATTGAAAGAGTAATTAAAAACCTACCAACAACTGGGCCTGGTGGTGCATACCTGCAATCCCAGCAGCTTAGGGGGCTGAAGCAGGAGGATTTCGAAGCCAACCTCAGCAATTTAGTGAGGACCTAAGCAACTCAGTGATACCCTATCTCCAAATAAAATATAAAATATGCCTAGGGATGTCCCTCTGGTACCAAAAAAAAAACAAAAAAAAAAAAACTACCGAGAAAGAACAGACCTTTAAAAAAACTAACACCAGACCTCAAACTATTCTGTGAAATTGAAAGGGAAGGAATATTCCCAAACACATTCTATAAAGCCAGTATAACTCTGATACCAAAACCAAACAAAGACACATAAAAGAAAGAAAACTACAAACCAATATCTCTGATGAAGCTAGATGCAAAGATCCTTAATAAAATACTAGCAAATCATTTTCAAAAACAGAGTAAGAAGGTAGATAATACACCATGGTCAAGATTTCATGCCAGGAATGCATGGTTGATTCAACATATGAAAATCAAATAAATGTAATTCACCATTTAAATAGAATCAAGAACAACAGTTAAGAGATGGGCCAAAATGGCAGAATAGAGAAGGTTGCTTTGCTGATTCCTCCATGGCATGAAACCAAGAAAGCAGACAGGCAGCTCTCAGAGAGGTTGATGAAAAAAAGCAGTGAGGGGGTGTGGGACTTTACTAGGAATTAATTCTGGCCATTCAAAGCAGATTAGGGACTGTTGGGAACTCAGGAGATTAGATATAATAAAATAAAGAAGAAATCCCGAACACCACCACCGCCACCAGGGGCACCTGCCAGAACAATCCCCTCCACCAACAGTGAAATAAGTGGAGGGAAAAAGGAACCTGCATTTTTGGGAGGCCTGAGACATTTCTGGGTAAAAAGAGATCAGAGATCAAAGACACTGCCCAACTAACCTGAAAGGTGTGCTGCACAATATCCTCGTGCAGGAAAGTAGCTTCATCTCTCCCAGCGGCCCATGGTGGACAAAAGATTTTGCAGCTGCAGCATGGGGACTGGCAGCTGGGGAAATTGATAACTGGAAAACTGAGCTTGGCCCAAACTACAGGCCTGGCAAACACACACCACACAACATAGAGTGTGCCTAAGTGATCAGGGAAAAATAAAATATGGAGAGGGGTTTGCACAGGGAAATATAGGTCTGGGAATCCCACCGAGAAGGCCCCCTCTCCTGCCAGACCAGCTGCTTGAAGGATCAGCTGGGAGAGTCAGGAATTTGAAAGGACTTGGGTAGGATTGATTGAGTTTGGAGGCTGAACACAAGAGACCAGAAAACCCAGAGTCCACAGGTAATTAAGGGGACTAAGTATTGGCTCCTCCACCACGTGAGTGGACCCAGGGGAGCTACCTGCAGGGCAGTCTACCAGCATGGACCAAAACCAGACAAAAACACATCAAAGAAAGAAAACTGCAGACCAATATCCCTGATGAACATAGATGCAAAAATTCTCAATAAAATACTGAGAAAATGCATACAAAAACAGATTTAAAACATAGTGCATCATGATCAAGCGGGATTCATCCCAGAGTTGCCAGATTAGTTCAACATATCAATAAATGTAATTTGCCACATCAATAGACTTAAAGACAAGAACCACAATCTCAATAAATGCAGAAAAAGCATTTGACCATATACAACATACATTCATGTTCAAAACACTAGAAAAACAAGGGATAGTAGGAACATACCTCAACTTTATAAAAGCTATATATGTAAAACCAAAGCCAACATCATTCTAAATGGAGAAAAATTAAAAGAATTTCCTCTCAGAATTGGAACAAGGCAAGGGCGCCCTATTTCACCACTTCTATTCAACATAGTCTTTGAAACTCTAGCCAGAGCAATTAAGTAAAAAAAGAGAAATTAAAGGGATACAAATAGGAAAAAAAAAAAAAGAGAGCTCAACCTATTCCAAGTTCCAATGACATGATTCTATATTTAGAAGACCAAAAAAAAAACACTCCACCAGAAAGTTCTTAGCACTCATAAATGACTTCAAAAAATTAATACCCACAATAAATCAATTGTATTCCTACACAAATGATGAATCAGCTAAAAATTAGAAAAATTATCTCATTCACAATAGCTTCAAAAAAAATAACTTGGGAATCAATCTACAAAAAAAGGTGAAAGACCTTGAAAACTACAGAATACTAAAGAAAGAAATTGAAGACCTTAGAAGATGGAAAGATCTCCTATGTTCATGGATTGGCAGAATTAATGATGTCAAAATGGCCATACTACCAAAAACACTATACAGATTTAATGCAATTCCTATTAAAATGCCAATGATGTTCTTCATGGAAATAGAAAAAACAGTCATTAAATTAATTTAGAAAAAAAAAGAAGCCCAAAAATAACCAAAGAAATTCTCAGCAAGAAAAAACAATGCAGGCGGCATCACAATACCAGACTTTTCATTATACTACAGAACTATAATAACAAAAACAACATGTATTGGTACCAAAGCAGATATAAAGATCAAAGGTACAGAAGACACAGAGGCACACCCACAAAAATACAGTTACCTCAAACTAAGCAAGGGTACCATAAAGATACATTGGAGAAAGCCACTTCAATGAGTGGTGCTGGGAAAACTGGAAATCCATATGTAACAAAATGAAACTGAACCCCTATCTCTCACCCTTCATAAAACTCCATTCAAAGTGGATCAAGGACCTAGTCATTAGACCAAAGACCCTGCACCTACTAGAAGAAAAAGTAGGCCCAAATTTCCATCATGTCAGCCTAGAAACTGACTTCCTCAACAAGACTTCTAAAGCACAAGACACAAGAAGTAAAAACAACAATCAATAAATGGGATGGTATCAAACTAAAAAGCTTCTTCACAGCAATGGAAACAAACAAGAATGTACATAGAAGGCCTACATAATGGGAGAAAATCTTTGCTACCTACACACAGATAGAACATTAACCTCCAGGATATATAAAGAACACAGAAACCTTAATACCAAAACCAAAACAAAAACAAATAACCCAATCAATAAATGGGCAAAGGTCTTCAACAGATGGTGGATAAATAAAATGTGGTATACATACACAATGGAATATTACTTAGACTTAAAGAAGAATGAAATTATGGCATTTGCAGGTAAATGAATAGAGCTGGAAAATATCATGCTAAGCAAAATAAGCAATCCCCAAAATCCAAAGGCCAAATGTTTTCTCTGATATGTGGATGCTAATTCACTTTGGATTAGGCAGAGGGGAGTGAAGGGAGGGAGGGAGGGGTTATGGGGTTAGGAAGTATAGTAGAATGAATTATCACCCTATGTACCTATATAATTACATGACTGGTGTGATTCTACACCATGTACAACCAGAAAAACGAGAAGTTATACTCCATATATGGATGATATGACAAAAAGCATTCTACTGTCATGTATAACTTATTAGAACAAATAAAAATAAAAATAAAAGGAACTGAACAGGTACTTCACAGAAGAAGAAATATGTATGGTTAACAAATATCTGAAAAAATGGTCAACATCCCTAGCAATTACAAGTTGCAAATTAAAACTACATTGAGATTTCATCTCACTCCAGTCAGAATGGCAATTATCAAGAATACAAGTAGCATTAACTGTTGTCAAGGATGTGGGGGAAAAGATACTCTCATACATTGCCGGTAGAACTTCAAATTGGTGTAACCACAATGGAAAGCAGTAAGGAGATTCCTCAGAAAATTCGGAATTGAACCACCATTTGACTCAGTTATCCCACTCCTCATTTTATACCCAAAGGACTTTAAATCAACATACTGCAGTGACATAGCCACATCAAAGTTTATAGCAGCTCAATTCACTATATCCAATCTATGGAACCAACCTAGATGCCCTTTAAGAGATGAATGGATAAAGAAAATGTGGTATTTGTACACAGCAGAATATTACTCAGCCATAAAGAAGAATGAATTATGGCCTTTGCTGATAAATGGATGGAACTGGAGAATATCATGCTAAGTGAAATAATTCAATCCCCAAAACCAAAGACCAAATGTTCTCTCTGATCTGCAGATGCTAACATGCAATGAGGAGGTGGGGGGAAGAGATATTCATTGGATTAGACAATGGGGAATAAAAGGAAAGGAGAAGAAATGGGAATGGGAAAGATTATAGAATGAATTATACATACCTTTCCTATGATCAAATATGAATACACGACCAGTGAAACTCCACAAAATGTACAACCACAAGAATAGGATCCTAAATTACACTCCATGTATGTATGATATGTCAAAATACACTTTACTCTCATGTACATCTCAAAAGAATAACAAAAGAAAAAAAGAGAAAAAAAAAGAGCACTCCTAGTAAATGACTAGGTCTTCACTAAAATTCCCTGTTCTGAAGTCTACCAGTTCACATATTACCCTGCCACCTAGAGGTCCCAACTTTTTATAATGTAAATCAAGAACCAACAGTTCTCTCCAACAGGCATGATATAGACCCACCAAAATTCTCAACAGGCAAGGCAAAGACTAAAACAAACAGAAACAAAGAACTCAAAGGAAAGAAAAAGATAACTTAGTTGGTATAGAAAAAACTTTGTTCAACGTTTTCTAGTTCACACTTAGTATACTCAGAAGCATATGAGGAGATTTATCATTGGTTATGGTTTGGATGTAAGGTGTTCCCCAAAAGATCACATGTGAGAAGAAATGATTGGGTTGGAAGAGCCCTAACCCAATCAGTGAATTAATTACCTGATGGGATTAACTGAGTGTAACTGGAGGCAGGTGGAGTGGGGCTGGAGGAAGCTGTTCACTGGAGGTATGGCTATGGGGTATATATTTTATATCTGGAGAGTGGAGTGTCTGTCTGTCAGTCTCTCTCTCTCTCTCTCTCTCTCTCTCTCTCTCTCCCTCTGCTTCCTGATCACCATGTGAGCTACTTCCCTCTGCCACACTCTCCCTCCATGATGTTCTGCCCCACCTAGGAAGTGGATCTGGCCATCTATGGACTAGAACCTCTGAAACCATGAGCCCTTGAATAAACTTTTCCTCCTTTTTAACTACTCTGGTTGGGTCCTTTAGTGACAGCAGCAAAAAAAGTTGACTAAAACATCATTTATTGCAAAAGATCAGGATGATTTTTATAAGAATATTCAAAGAATAAGAGAGAGTTCATGGAAATAAATGGTAGCATAATTAATAAATAGAATGATTAAAAATTGAAAGCAATAAACGCCAAGAAGGCAGGGTAATTTTTTTAAAAAAATAAGGAAATTAGCAGATAAAATGCACAGTACTGCCAACATTCTTTGTTATGATTTGAATATGAGGTGTACCCAAAAGCTCCTGTCATAAATGCAGGAATATTCAGAGGTGAAATGATGAGAGCTATAATCTAATTAGTCCATCACAATTGAATGTACTGACTGGGTGGTAACTGCAGGCAGATGGGGTGTGGTTGGAAAAGGTATGTCCCTGGAGCCATGCCTTTGAAGGGTTCATCTTCCCAACCACCCCCTTCCCCTTGTTCTCTCTCAGCTTGCTGGCCACCCTGAGCTGTGCTTCTCTGCTGTGATGTTTCACTTCACTCTGGGCCTAGAGCAATGGAGTGTGCAGACCACGAACCAAAATAAATTCTGAAATCATGAACAAAAATAAACTTTTTATGATCCAAAAAAAAGAGAACAAGAATCATATGATCATCTCAATAGATGCGGGAAAGGTCTTTGATAAAATCCAGCACCTGTTTATGTTATAAGCACTGGAGAAACTAGGAATAAAAGGAACAAATGCACCTCAATGTTATAAAGTTATATATGACAACCCAAAGACAACATCTAAATGGAGAAAAACTGAAAGCCTTTTTTTTCTAAAATCGGGAACAGGATAGGGATGTTCACTCTCACTACTTCTATTCAATATAGTTATCAAAACTCTAGCCAGAGCAATCGGGTAAGAGAAGGAAATTAAAGGGATACAAATAAGAAAAGAAGTCAAACAATCTATTTGCATGATCCTATATCCAGAAGAGTTCCACCAAAAGACTTCTAGAGCTGATAAATAAATTCAGCAAAACAGCAGGATACAAGGTCAATTCTAATGAATCATTAGCTTTCTTGTACTTTGATAGTAATTCAGCTGAGAAGGAAATCAGAAAAACCATCCTTTTCACAATCACTTCAAAAAAATAAAACAAAATAAAATAAAATACCTAGGAATTAATATAACCATAGAGGTGAAAGACCTCTACAATAAAAATTATAGAACCCTGAAGAAATTGAAGAAGACCTTAGAAGATGGAAAGACCTCCCATGTTCTTGGATAGGCAAAATTATTATTGTTAAAATGCCCATACTACCAAAAGCAATACACAGATTCAAAGCAATTCCCCTCAAAATATCAATAACATTCTTCACAGACCTTTAAAAAATGTCCTTGAATTCATTTAGAAGAATAAGAGACCGAGAAAAGCCAAAGCAATTCTGAGCAAGAAGAGTGATATAGAAGACCTCACACAATATTTGATCTCAAACTATACTACAGAGCTATGTAACAAAGACAGCATGGTACCGGTGTCAAAATAGACACGAAGACCAACGGAATAGGATAGAAGACACGGAGACAAACCCACACAGTTTCATCCATCTGATACTTGACAAAGATGCCAAAATATACATATTACAGAAAAGAAAGCCTTTTTTAAGAAATGGTGCTGGGAAAATCAAATATTCAAATATAGAAAAATGAAACTAGATTCCTATGTCACTGTGCACAAAAATCAAAACTCAAATCAAAATGGATGAAAGACTCACTAATTATACCAGAAACCTTGCAACTCCTGAAAGAAAACAGGGTCAGCTCTATTATATTGGTGCTGGCAATAACTTCCTTAACAAGACCCCTAGAGCTCAAGAAATAAAACCAAGAAACAATAAAAGGGATGACATCATATTTAAAAGCTTTCTGCACAGCAAAGGAAATAAAGAGAAAGCCCGCAGAATGAGAAAAAACCTTTGCCTGTTGCTCCTCTGACAGGAGTTAATATCCACAACAGATAAAGATCTTAAAAAAATTAACACCAAAAAAGTAAAAATGATAATAAATGAACCAATCAATAAATGGGCAAAAGAATTAAACAGACATCCTCAAAAGAAACAACACAAACAGCCAACAAATATAGGTTGAACAAATATATTAAAAAATAGATCAACATCTGTAGCAATCAGGGAAATGACAAATTAAAACTACACTACAATATATATATGCCGTATATATGAAACACACACACAATGGAGTTTTATTCTTCCATAAAGAATGAAATAATGTCATTTGCCAGTAAATGAATGGAAATGGAGATTATGTTAAGTGAAATAAGCCCAACCCAGAAAATCGAGGGTTGAAGGTTTTCTGTCATTTGTGGAAGCTAGGGCAAGATAAGAAAAAGAAGGTGGTGATGGGGAAGCTTCAGATATCATAAATAATTAGGGAAGATCAGTGGAGTTGAAGAGAATGATGGAAAAGGGGAGGAAATATGGATTGAATTTTACAAAATCATGTTATATGCATATATAAAGGTACCAAAGGGGATTTCAGCTTCATGTATATGCAGAAAGTATTGAACAGAACAACAAAGGAAAGAGAATAGGGAGAGTGAGAAGGGGTGGAAAAGCAGGAGGAATGAGGTTTGAAATCAAATCCTTGCATGCATGATTTTGTCAAAAAGAACCCTGCTATATTTAACTATAATGCTTTAGTCATAATAATTTAAAAGCCTGTAATCCTAGCAGCTCGGGAGGTTGAGGCAGCAGGATCACAAGTTCAAAGCCAACCTCAGCAAGAACAAGGTGCTAAGCAACTCAGTGAGACACTGTCTCTAAATAAAATACAAAGTAGGGCTGGGGATGTGGCTCAGTGGTCCAGTGCCCTTCAGTTCAATCCCAGTACAAAAAAAAAATTAATTTTTTTATAGAATGCCTAAACTATAGGGAAAGTACAGAGATGCTCAAGGATGGGAAATGCCAGCCCCTGCTAGTCATACATCCAGGGAAAGAAATAGGAGGATGGGACAGGGCCAGTAGGTCTAAATCTGTTTTCTATTGTGAGTAACAGAACACAGAGTGGAAAAGTTAGCAATGAAAAGAAGTTTACTGTGGCTCATGGTTTGGTCCAAGTTTGAGGGGCCACATCTGGTAATAGCCATCCTGAAGGCAGGACCCCAAGGCAGCCCAAGGGCTAGGGTCAGGTATTGTGGAGAGTGCATCGAAAATATTTGGCACTGTTGTCTGCCCCAGTCCCATGAGCTATTATTGTTGATTCCATGTTACACAGAGTGTAAGCACAAAAAGGAAAGGAGAGGCAGACCTCGACAGATTCAGAGAAGGCTTTATTCCTTCGCAGATTTGGGCGTCATTCGGGTCCACTTTCCGGATAGGAAAATGGCCCTCAGTTATAGGGGGGATTCTGGTTTTAGGGCTGAGGATGATGTAATCATTGTGTACGTGCAGTTTCAACCATCAGGGGCTAGCTGTACAGGATAAAATTAGATGCCAAAGGATGAGTATTCAAATCTTACCGGTTGTCATTCAGGACTAGGTTGACATGGGGAAGGTCAAGGTTTAAGGCTTAGCTTTCCATATTTGCCCTTTTCCTTTAGGGCTCCTTGTCATCAGGAATGCACTGGGAGAGGTTTAATGTTCAGCCAATTTCCTTTCTCACTTCTCAAGTCCATTTTCTTGGGGAGTTATCTTATAGGAATATTATTTTCCATAACCATTCACATAGGAACTGAGATTAGCTGGGTCCGGTGACCTACCCAAGGTCTCAAGCAAGCAGGACTCAATTTTCAGGCTGTGTGGTTTCATAGACGTGGAGGTCCAAGCCTGTGGTTTCTGTCTGCGTGTTAGTACAGCTTGACTGCTGTCTGTGAGTCACCGATCACAGGTGGAATCCGCAAGAACAGTGAGAAATCCACCTCAGGGAGCTGGGTCAGGTCTAAGGCTCAAAAGAACATGCATGGGGGGCTCGTGAAAACCAGCGCCCCTGGGAAGGGGAGGCATGGCAGGCCGGCCGACAAGACTTTTCCTCCAAAAAGACAAACGCTCCATCAGGAACCTGCTGCCCACCCCTGCTGCTGGGCCCCTCACAGCCCCTGTCCCTTGGCACCAAGGGCAAGCATCCATCAGGGCACCAGGAGGAAGCTGCCTGCTATAGGCCAAAGCGCCTCGGCCTGGGCTGACTCATGGTGGCTGCCCATCTGCTTACACCCTCCAGGTTCTCCAGAGATGGTAGAGCACCAGAAACTTCTATGGGCTCTTACCTTCCCCCACCTCATTGCCCACCACATTTTCTGCCAAGCCCTAGGAGAAACTTAATAAAATCCATTTCTGTTTCAACCACAGAAGTTTGTCATGTTTTCAACAACAACAAAAAATTCTCCCTTCACTCATGCATTCTTTCATTTATTTGTTCATTTAGCCAATATTCTTGGGCAATCTTCTGAGTCAAGATCATGGATCAGGGGTCTTCCTCCATCACTCACTGCTGTGTGACTACAGATAAGTTTATTGACTTTTCTGGGCTCAATTTTCTTACTTGTAAAACAAAAATAATTAATCACTGGTACTGCGGAGGATTGTTATAAAGCTTAAATGAGCTGTCATATATTTGGGACACAGTAAGTGGTGTGGAAGTGCTATTCACAAATGCTATCATTATTAGTACTAGTATTGTTATTATTATTATTATTATTATTATTATTATTATTATTATTGTCATTGTTGATGCTAACCCTACCACATGGGCCAGCAGGCACGCAGGTGCAGGAAAACAAATATAACCCGACCCTTAATTCCAAGAAGCAGCTTGTCAAACTGTGAGACAGACAAGACAAAGGACCACAGAGGCAGTGAGTGACAGGTGCAGGGCAGGGGAGAGAGCAGAGGGGTGTTCCATGGAGGGATCAATCTGCATTTGAGAAAGATTCACCCCAGTGTCAGGGACCAAAATCCGTCTCCCGCTGCTGGTCTCCATTATAATGTACAAATCCACCCCTTTCTTCTGCATTCTTGAAAAATGCAACATGCATGGCCCCGGGGCTGGTGATATTGACATACTCCCTTTTGGAAAAGAGAATATAGCAGCAGCCACAGCTAAGGATTGGGAGGTAAATGGGAATCTCTTCAAAAACTGGAGAGGGCAGGTGGAGAACAGCAGAGACCTCAGTCATGTCTGATGTTGCCAAGGAAATGGGTGCACATTCTGGGCTACCTGCCCACCTCCCCTGGTCCAGAGTCCCACCTCTGGTTCTGAGTTCTGACCAGAGGTGAGGTCAGGCAGCATGGACCTTTCCCCAGGGAAGTCTGCTGTTTAATGCTCACAAAGGCCTGTGACCTGATGACAGCATCCCAGGATGCCTGGGTGGGGAGGAGAGTTGGCTTGGATTGCCTTGGAGGGCAACCCTGCGCCTTGGACAATGGGTGGTTTTTGTCTCTCTTTTCCCCCTGGGTTCAGGAATCCCTGCCTGCTCTTCTTCCTATCATCTCCTGCACAGCCCTCCCCCAGGTTTCCAGAGGTCTGCAGTCCCTCCCCTTTCTGAGCCTTGACCTCCAAGTGTGACAACTACCAAAATACTTTCCTGAGGAAGCCCACTTTCCCTGGTGGTCCCTTAGCCTCCACAGGACAACAGTAAAGATAGCAGTGGTGACAGAGTGGGCATCCTTGAGTCTTCTTAAAATCTTTCTTGGTCCCCACCACCCACAGGAGGGAGTTCCAACCAGCTGGCCAGGCCAGCAGGGCCTTCCTATTACCTGCTCCCCTCATTTGGGCTGTAAAAAACACTAGGTCCCTGATCTCTCCTCACTTGGGGTCCACCAGAGCCTCTTCATCCAACCAACACTGTCCTTTCTTCCAGCCCCAGCTCAGGTTCCACACCCTCCAGAAAAATGCCCTGGTCTCTTTCTCCCTAAACATCCTGTCTTCTGCCTTCATAGCACTCTGTTCTTGCACATGACAGGTGCATCCCAGTGCAGCAAGACACATTCGAAACTTCCAGACCTCATAAAAATGAATAACAAACACACCTCCCACTTCCCACTGAGGAACGATGACTTCACTGAACACTGAAGGAACAGCCAAAGATATGCCACAAGCAGACACAAAATAAAACCCCCTTTTTTTGGCTTTGGTTCTGTCCTTTCCCCATGAACCACTCCTCCCATCCAGCCTGCTCATTTTCCCTCCTCTTTTCCACCCTGAGTCCTTCAGTTCTGCTCTCAGCAGTCTCCACCCCTCATCCTGCAGCAGAGACACCGCCCACGGCTCACCTGCAGAGCTGGACCTCGGGGAACACACATGCACACCCTGCACCCAGCTCCTGGCATCCCTGGCTGTTCTAGTTGATTTCATCCTTGAGTATGTACTGTGGGAGCTCCAGCAGGGTCTGGGTGAATGATACCATAAGCCTCCAGAATCTCTTTGGTTTCTGAGTTTGTTCACCAGGTGAGAGAAACGTGATGTTCATCAACCAGTGTGATCTCTCTCATGGGGGTGTTATAATAAGAACATAAGATTTCTGTCCAATGAGATAGGATCTTTTCTTTTCCATTGCATTCCCAGAGCAGCATCAGACTTGGTGATGAGGGACTATACCCCAGCAGGGTCAGAGGAAGACACCCAGCACAATATCAGGCTGCCTCTGCCTCCTGCCCCTAAGACTGCTGCTCCCAATACACAATAAATATGCCCTGAGCTCAATGAAATCATGGTCAGTTTGTGGGCATTCGTTAACCTGGTGTCTTGAATGCAAGGAGTATTGTCCTAGAAACTTGCACATTCATGCATTTGAGCAGATGCTTGTTCTGCCAGTAATCAGTGCTGCCCAGCCAGAAGACAGAGGAGAAAATGCATACTTTTCCAAAGAGTCAATACCAAGCCCTCATATATGCAAAGACTTACCTCAGGGACCATTGGGGCCAGAGCATGTTGGGGACCTGGCAGTGGACACTGGAGACTGGGGGAAGTGAGGAAATGGCAGAAGGGACTAAACTGGGCCCCACCCCACCCCACCTCCCCACCCCGGGAAGCAGACAGCAAGTAGCAGAGAGCCCCAGAGTGGTCCTTGGAGGAACATGAATAAAAATAAAGCCCAAAGACAGCCTGACAGTCTCTCTCATGACAGGCCTGCAGGGTTGTCACACACATTCTCTTCTCCATACACACCCCCTCTCCCTGGTGTGCAGGGCCTCTCATGACACATTTCTTTCAGTCTAGAGGGTGCTTGGGGAGTATGACAGGTGGCAGGATCTAAAAATATCCTCATCTGCCTTCTAAAACACCATGAAAAGGGGCTCAGCAGGGAAGTCCCATACTGAAATGTTATTATTATCAATTATAGTGACACTTTTCGACAGTTCAATCCTTTGTGATATTTCAAAGCACATTGGCATCTGCTCTTTTGTTTGACTCTTGCCAGATCCTTTGGCAAGACAGGGCTGTGACCCATCTCTGCCGGGGAGGATTTAGACATGGACTTCAGAGGCTGGCCCTAGGCCACACGAGAAGGAGTGACCTCCACAGCCCTGGTCCCCCTGGGTGCCACATAACATATGACAGAATCTACAGGCCAGGGGATTAAGAAAACCAAAAAGAGGGGAACTGAGGCTGATGCTCAGGTGCCCCAAGCTGTGGGAGCTGCGGTTCAGTGCAGAAACCATCCACCAGCTCCTGCAACAAGGCAGCCTCCCTGCTCCTTGCACCTTCCCCTCGTCTGCCTGAGCGGGAGGTAATGCATTTGCATCCTGGTAAGTTATGATCTCCGAGGACGACGCTCACAAAGAGGTAAAAACATGTTCCAAGAGCTTTAAGGACGTTCACATCATTTTGTGACAAGGCTGGAGACTTCTGGGAGATTGAGGCAGCACCAAGACCTCCATTCAAACCCCGATTTTTACAATCAAGTCGGAAAGACTTCAGATATGTTGTTCTAAGTAACGGGCATGAGTTTATTAGAAAGGATGGGAAAGGAGAAAGGGGGACACTCTCAAGGGAGGGAACGGGTCCTCTCAGAGAGAAGAGGGACATACCTCTCCTATCCTCCAGTTTTATTGGGGGTACCAGGGAAGTTTCCAGAGGGTCCCACCCAGGTCCACCCCTTGATTTTTGATCGACAGCAAGAGATTAGACTAATAAGTCTCGACTGCCATAACAACTCTAGGTCACTTTGGCCTTTGCTGACCAATTCTAAGTGGAATGTGTTCTTGTAGATTTTATGGTTAGGGCGAATGATCCTCATCTCCATAGCTTCTGGGGTCTGGCCTGTGTAAGGATCACAGAAATCCCCCGTTGCCCCTTGCAGGGTAATTTATGTTCTTCTTTTCAGCATTTGGCATTTCTCAGGGCTGCACTTCTCCTATAAATAACAGGTAGTTTGCTGAGGAATATAATATACCCTGTGGACCAAAGCCAGGAAGGGCAGCACGTATGTAGCTTTTTAAAAATGAAAGCACGTTGGGGGGTCAGCACAGTGGACCCATTTCATAGAATGATTCCCTAACCCTCATGTTCGCACTGCTCACGTCTGTCTTTCCCCATCAGTCTGACCCAGTCCTTATGTTTCTGGGAATGTATCTAGGGCACAGCAAAAAGAAGGAGATCTTAATATTCAGAGATGTGAGGATTCAGATCCTGCTCCCACCCCTTCACTCACCACCTCCCCTGGAAATGTATCTATCTGCTCTCATTTCCGCCCCCTTGTTTGCAAAACAAACTCAGTGGGCTGTGCTGGACCATAGGTCTCTCTATGGGTAGTGCCCTGTGTTATAAACACAAGAACCACAGTCACAATGATGCTTGCCACAGATCTACCTAAAGAGTAGAAAAATCTTTTAAAAAAATGGTGTGGAAAAAAAGAAAGTGAGGAAAACTCAGTTCTAGAAATCTAAGAGTTTACTTAACAAAGGATCTCTTTAGCATCGCTTCCTTAACAAGGTGAGCCTCAAAGGCTGGGAAGCCTGTCCCTGCCCTGGTCACCTCTGTAACTACAGCCTGATAAGGAAGGAAGGGGGTCCAGCCATTCCAGCTCTGAGATCAGAGGTCCAGGACCCTGGAAACTATCGCACTGACCCTGCAAATTCATCAGTGAGGAGATCTAGGCCCCAGATAGACAGCCCATAGATACTCTTTGGACCTCACAGGGAGAATCAGATCCATGACTTCAAGACTCTTCCAGAGACCTTACTATCAGACTGGAGCTTAAATCCACAACCCAAGAATAAACAGCTGGTGGTTAAGCCCCATAATTGTAGATATTATATTTATATCACTCTGTGAATCATAGCTTTCCATTTAGCCCGCATAATGTTCTAGAATATATCTCCCTCATTGTGATTCTGTAGTTACATAATGTAAAGCGATAGGTCGTTGACAGGTTGTTCCAAGAAATGCATTACACACAGTAAAACAATGCCAGGATGAAATCATTGTCCTCGGTGCTTCAGTAGGAAAGCAGTTAATTCCAATAATGGTTTGATTTTCTCATCGAACTATGGAATCGACATCAAGCAGTTAAGTTCATTCTGTCAAAGGTGAAACAGTATTGTGACTACCATTACGGAGGCAGTTTAAAAGTTCAACACTAAAATAAAATTATTGTTTTGCAATGACTGCATAAATAAAAATTTTGGTGAAACACAGCAGCATGAGGTAAAAACAATATTCTCACTAAATTCAAAAACACATGTAGCAAAAGATACTTGGAGTTGATTTTGTGGTGTACATAAAACTGATAATTGTGTTCAAACAAGCTGCGCTATTCTATTGAAATGGAAACTGCAATTTTCACATTTAAATCCTTTTATGTACACATAAACTAAACTTCAAATGTCTACGAAGAAACTGATGTGGAATAAAAAGAATTACCTAACGGATTGAATGTGATTCTGTGAATTGTATATTTGATCTCTATCCCAGTTCCTGTCATGGAAATGCAAAAATCTCTGAAATCTCTGAAGCGAGATTGTCTCCTTGTGTGCTAACGAGCTGACTGACTGAAGACCGGCAGCCCTGAGCTTCAGGGTGGGGCTGGTCACTGAGACTTCAGAGACCAACCTGCAATTAGAGGGTTGGGACGTTCAGCCCACATCCCAAACTCCGGGGAAGAGAGAGGCCCTGAAGGTTAAGTTGATCACGAATGGACAATAATTTAGTCAATCATGCCTATGTATTTAAGTCTCCATTAAAAAAATAGTACAAGGACAGGTTTCAGAGAGCTTCTGGGTAGTTGAACACATGGACGTTCCTGGAGGGTCACTCCACTCAGAAGGAAGACTTTACCACTTGTCACCTGGATACCATCAAAGCTCAGGAGGCAGGTTGGTGAGGGAAAACAGTTTTTATTCAAAGCTGGTTTGACTTTATTCAAAGTATTTGAGGAAGATAGAGAAATTTCTGTCTCAAATCTCCATCTTTAGGGGCTCAGGGATACAGAGTTTTATGAGGGGGGCGTGGGGTGTAGTGGGACAAAGGCAGGAAACTCACTTCACCAAACTCACTGGCTTCCAAGTGCATCACTGCCTCGTGCCTCATCTCCAGGATCTCCATTTCCTCTTCCTCACATACCAGGGAACCTCGCCCTCCTGGGGCTACCATCTGCATTTTCTTTTTAAAAGAACATGTTACCTTTTGAGCCGAGGGGAAGGGAGGCATTGCAGAGGGCTTCCTTTAGAATTTAGAATACCATGAGAAAGGGATGTTAAAATGGGGAGTAGATTAGGGAAGAGGTGGGAGGGGAGGAGAAAGTATTTTAAGGACAAGCATGACATTTTTCCAAGGGAATTGTGTTACCCTTTGTCCTCAGGTGTTGACAAATAACGCCGTTGAAGCAGACCGAGGCAAGTGCGGAGCAGAAAATAAAAGTTTTATTAAAGAAAAGTAAAAGCAAACTTCTCCCGGGTGGAAGAAAGGGATCCAAAGGTGGAATCCATGTGGCGAGTAAATCCTGTCCTTTTTATAAGTTTTACTCTCCTGTTCCCTTCCCCCATTTCTTTCCTCCCTGTCTAGGTCCACTTTTGCAGGTGAGTTGCAAAAGCAGAGAAGCAGATGGGCAGGGGGAGGGCCTAAGCAATAACAGGTAATGTGCCAGTGGTGTTAATTAGCAACTCTTTGACTATAGTCCTTGATAAGGGCAGGTAAACCTGGTAATCAATGGGCTCCGGAGATCTCTGACCTTCCATTCCCAAGGGCAGCCTCCAACTTCCAGATGCAGTTGGTTTTCATGTCCTCCATTTTCTTGATTTGACCTGATTTCTTCTATTTCTACACTAACTGCCTATTCAGTTCTGGCTTCAATTGGAGGAAATAATTTTGTTAAAAAACAAAAATAAAGGGGCTACAATTGTGGCTCAGTGGTAGAGCTCTTGCCTAGCATGCGTGAGGCACTGGGTTCAATCCTCAGCACCACATAAAAATAAATAAAGGTACTGTGTCCATCTACAACTAAAAATTAAAAGTAAAAATAAGTCATCATATTACAATGACACTTGCATACCATGTTTAAAGCCACACAATTCACAAAAGTCAAACTAAGGAACCAGTCTATGTGACCATCAACAGATAAATGAGTAAACAAAATGCAGCACATACACACAATAGAGTTTTATTCAACCACAAAGAAAAATGAAATTATATCATTTGCAGAAAAATAGATGGAACTAGAGACCACTATGTTAAGTGAAATAAGTCAAACTGTGGTGACACAGCAAAAAGGTGAGGTGTGAATGGCAGGGGGAAGGGCCACATGGAGATTCAGGTGGGGGACCAGGAGGCATTAATTAGCAACTCCCTGCCTGCAGCTTTTGGGGAGGGGAAGTTAGGTGACAATGGTCAAGAGATGGACAGGAAAGAGATGACCATGAGCTGAGTTTCTCACGCCTTCATTGATGAACAGAGTTTGTTATAAGCCCATGTGGAAACCTGCTTTCTGGCAACTGGGAGTCACCACCTGACATGTGGCTTCCACCAGACACATTGAGGGTTTCTGAGCCCGCATAAGTCTGTCTACTAGTTTAAAGTAGGGAATGAGGAATAAAACCCTAACCTAAATTAACCAAGTCTTTCTTTAATTAAGATGTAAGTTTCATGGTCCACCACTTTCCTGTGTTATTCTTATCTTCCATAGTAAGGTAAGTGTAGTTAATTTTTTTTCACTTTAAAAAATTTGGTCAATATTATTTTTTTAGTTTGTTTAATTGTTTGTTCTATTTAGTTATACATGATAGCAGAATGCATTTTGATTCATTGTAAACAAATAGACTACAACTTTTCATTTCTCTGGATGTATACAATGTAGAGTCACACCATTCATATAATCTTACATGTGTAATCTTACATGTACACAGGGTAATGATGCTTGTCACATTCCACCATCCTTCCTTCCCCCCACCCCTCTCCTCATTTCCCTCTACACAATCCAACATTCCTCCCTTCTTCACTTTCATCCCCCCACCCCCTGTTACATATCAGCATCCACCTATCAGAGGAAACATTTGGTTTTCAGTTTTTTGGAATTGGCTTATTTCATTTAGCATGATATTTTCCAACTCCATCCGTTTACCTGCAAATGCCATAATTTTATTCTTCTTTATGGCTGAGTAATGTTCCATTGTGTGTGTGTGTGTGTGTGTGTGTGTGTGTATATATGTATATATATATATATATATATATATATATATATATATTACAGTTTCTTTATCCATTCATCTGTTGAAGGGAGTTTATCTTTTTTGTTGTTTGTTTGTCTTTTGTGCTAGGGATTGAACCCATAGCCTTGTGCATTCGAGGCAGGCACACTACCAACTAAGCTAAGAAATTGATAGACATCAAATGAGAATATTTACATGAAGGTATTGATTTTTACATTCTATACAAATACATCAACTAGGCTCAGAATCGTATATGAAATTTTAATTTCCTCATGAGGATCACACAAATTGTGTTTTCAAATGATCAAACATAGTGGAGGAGGTCTTCTGTGAGTTGCCACCTGCAGTGTCCCTGGCTACAATACCTCAATACCACCTTCTCTGCCCCTTAACTAGCACCGACTACCCCCAGCAGGTACTGGGTTCAGCTTTTCACACATATTGGGTATTATTGTCCTGTTATTATAGATAAGTGAACTCAACAAAGAGAGGTTAAATAATTTCCACAAGGTCACACAGTCTATAAAGGATATGGCAGAGCTTGAACTCAGAGCTGTCTGACTCCAAACCATCTGAGCCTTCCTCTGTAAATTACCCCAGGAATAGAAGTCCCCTGAGGGCTTCACACAGAGATTGCCAGGAAAATCACTGTTCTCTCCACACAGATCATTTTGTTCATTTGTTTAATTTTTAATTATAAAATACACATGACATAAAATTTACCATCTTAGCATTTTTAAATGTACAGTTAAGTGGTATTAAATACTTTCATAATATTACTATTACTACCATCCTTCCCCATCATTCCCTCATCTTGCAAAACTGAAACTTTGTAATCATTAAACAATAACTCCTTACTCCCACTCCCACTCCCAGCTGCTGGCAAGCACCATAGATACTTTCTTCCTCTATTATTATTTTAATGACTCTCACTTTCTTATATAAGTGCAATTATACCGTGCTTATCTTTTTGCAATTTGACATAATGTCCTCAAGATTCATCCATGTTGCAGCATATGTCAGACATTTCCTTTTTCAAAATTTGCTCAATAATATTCCATTGTATGGACATAACCACATTCTGTTTGTGCATTTATCTACTATAGCGCTTGGGTTGCCTCCACCTTTTGGCTATGAAATGCTATGAACACTGCTATGAAATGTGTATGTAGATATTTCTTTGAGACTCTGCTTTCAATTCTTTAGGTACACACCCTGAGTGTGGAATTGCCATATCATGCAGTGTCAGAGTGTGTGTGTGTGTGTGTGTGTGTGTGTCCTTATATTTAGGATATATGCATATATATCATATATGCATATGCATATATGTTATATATACATATATATATATATTAAAGGACTGTCATACTGTTTTCCATGAAAACTGATCATTTTACATTCCCACTGACAGTGCACAAGGGGTCTAATTCCTCCACATCTTGCCAACACTTGCTATTCTGATTTTTTGATAGAAGCCATCCAAATGGGTGTGAGGTGATATCTCATTCCAGTTTTCATTTGTATCCTTAGTACTTAGTGATCTTGATCATCTTTTCATGTTTCTTGCCCATTTGTACATTTTATTTGGCCCAAAATTTGTATTCAAGTCCTTTGCTTATTTTTAATCAAGTTATTTGTTTGGTTGGTTTGTTGTTGTTAAGTGATAGGAGTTCTTTACATATTCTGGATATTAACCCCATAACAGACATTATGCTTTGCAAATATGTACTCCCATTCTATTAGTTACCTTTTCTTTCTGTTAATTCTGTCCTTTGATGCACTGAAGCTCTTAATTTTGTTGTGGCCCAATTTATCTATTTTTATCTTTATTGTCTGTTCTTGGTATGGTATCTCAGAAACCACTGCCGAATCCAGTGTCATGAAGTTTTGAATTTTGTTCCTGTTTTCTTCTAAGGTTTTAATTTTAGCTCTCACATTTAGATCTACTTGATCTACTCCATCTATTTTTGTATACAGTATAACAGTCAAAGTTCATTCATTTACAAGTGGATATCCATTTCTTTTCCCAGCACCATGTGTTGAAGAGGCCATTCTTTTCCTAATTGGTGATCTTTGCACCATTGTTAAAAATCATCTGACCATTCTTGCAAGGGCTTATTTCTGGGCTATCTATTCTACTCCATTGGTCTTCAGGTCTGCTTTTAAGTTAGTAGCACACTGATTACTATAACTTTGTAATAAGGTTTAAAATCAGGAGTTGTTAGTCCTTGGACTTTGTCCTTTTTTAAAAAGGATTATTTTGACTGTTCAAGTTCTCTCAAGATTCCCTATCAATTTAAAAATAAAGTTTTCTATTTCTTCTCTACAAAAAAAGTTGTTATAATTTTGATAGGATTTCGTTGAATCTGTAGATCACTTTGGGTAACACTAACAATATTAAATCTTCAGGTTCATGAACATGAGATATCTTTATTTTTCTATCTTCTTTTCTTTTGACAATATTTTATACTTTTCAGTATTTTGCCTCCTGGGTAAGCTTTAGTTCTAAGTGTTTTATTCTTTTTGATACTATTGAAAATGTGTTTGTTGTCTTAACTTCCTATTTAAATTATTCATTGTTGTATAGAAAAGCAATAGATTTTTTTTGTGTATCAGTTTCATTTCCTAAAACTTTGTTGAGTTCATTTATTAGTTCTTACAGTTTTCTCATAGTTTTGGAGCTCTTCAACATATAAATCATGTCATCTGAAAACAGAGAAAATGTTTCTTCTTTTTTCCAATTTGGATGTCCTATATTTCTTTTTCCTCCTTAATTTTTGAACTGTCCTTGTGTTGGGCAGAAGTTGTGAAAATAGACCTTTCTGTCTTGTTCCTGGCTGAAAAGAAGACAAGCTCTCGGTTTTTCACCACTGATCATAACGTCAGCTGTGGCCTTTTCGCGTGTTGCCTGTGTCATGATGAGGTCGCTTCCTTTCATCCACAGGCATCTTTTACTCTGCAGCTTGCAGAAGTGATTTGAGCGTGACTTCAGCAAACACTGGTGCAGCGCCCCGGTAACCCTGGCACTATGCTGCTCCAGGTGACGTGCTGCCCAGAAGCATGAAGGCGTAGCCCTGGACTTCAAGGAAGTTGCCTTTGTGGAGGAAACAAATCTGCAGAAAGAAAAGTCGTTAACAGTGAAAATACACAAAATAACGGAGAACTAGCTGGTATGAGGGAAATGATTTAGGGTCTGATAAACAGGATGCCTTCCTGGAAGAGGAGGAACGTGAGCTGACCAGTAGAGACGGGTGGAGAGGACCCTCTATAAGCATGCTGGGAAGCCTGCCTTAGTCCATTCTGGAATTTGCTCACTGGCCACCCATCATACAGCCTTCTGGATGATCACATGTAAAAGAACTAGTTTCTACCTTGCCTCTCGCCAGCCTTCCCCTGCTTCATAGCACGAATCAACACCTAAAATCTTGCTCTCTGCTTACCTGGTTGCTATGGTCACCCCATGATGGATTGTAAACTCCATGAAAACAGTGACTTCTGTCCTTCTTGTTGACTTCTAAACTCCCAGCTTCTAGAACAGGGCCCCTGCTCAGGAAATATCTGTTGAATGAATGAGTCAGTGAATCAACGCCAAGGCCCTGGAGTCATAGCATATATATGTGCTGGAGAGCAGTCAGAGGGCATGTGGGGTTGGGGCCAGATTTCCAGCACAGCACTGGAAACAAGGTCTTGAAACACCAATTTTTGAAAATACTTTTGGCAGAAAGTGATATAAAAGAAAGTATCTCCTGCCTTCCAAACAAACCAACAAACTAAATTTATGACTATTGCCTGTGGAAATTGACCAGAGTGTTTGACAAATATTGTCTCCAGATGTGAAGGTTTTGGTGATTTTTTAAAAAAAAAAATCTGCCAGCCATACTTTTCACTATTTTGGGAAGTCTCTACAATTAATTTCTACCACTTTTATAATAGAAAACGTTTTTTAATTACAAAAGGTCAGGAAAGTCAATACAGTAGTAGTGTGTAGGATAGGTAGGAGGGCAGAAAGTAAGGATGGAAAATCCAGTTTTACAGAATATTCATCAAAGAAAAAATTTAACCTATATAGAAATATTTACATGCTGTGTCTTCAAAACCGGACCTCTCAAAAGGCATAAGGACAGCAGCAGCATTGTCACATACAACACTTCTACTGTGAGAAGCACATCGCAGATGTGTGTGTACTATATCATATATATGAAAATATGTGCATATATCTAGCACATATTTCTAACTTGAATGGGCTACGTGGGATATATATGCATATGTGTATGTGCATGTATGTGTCATATATGGTACATACATATACCCTATTATCTCATATATATATGTATACATATGTACATGTATTATATACATACATCTGCATACATACATGCACACACAGAGTGCTGCATATCCATGGTTTCTGCATCTCCTTGGATTCACCCAACCATGGATCAAAAATATTTGGGAAAAAGTATGTTTGTACTAAGAATGTTCAGACATTTTCCTTGTCACTATTCACTACACAATAGAATACAGCAAACTATTTATGTGGTGGTCACATTGTATGAAGTATGATAAGTGATCTACAGGTGATTTGAAGTATACAGGGAATGTAGGTTATACTCAAATTCGACACCATTTTTTTAAAAAAACAAGCATTAGTCAAAAGAATTTTTTTAAATTACCATTTCAGATGCATTTTTAAATTAATGGTACTGGAAAATTAACCATCAGAGATTGATTGACAACTTTTTAGGAAAAATGGTTAATTTACTCTGAAATTTGGTTGGCTCTTCCCATTCTGATCTGGGAAGCGGGTGGACATGGCTGGTTTATCAACCCCACAGTCTGGAGATTTCAGCATTTCAGACAGTGTCTGCCTGGAAGGCTTATTAGAAATTAAAACAAGCATCTTTAAGACCATAAGAGATGCTCATGGAGAAATGAGCTGAGTGACAGTGTTGGCTCTGGCACCTGGTTTCTGCTATCCTTCTACCATGGGAATATATATTTGCAGAGAGCAGCCTGGAATCAATGAATGAGGAACATCTCTTGGAAGGAACGAGGATGAAAGGGGTGCAGAAACTGGAAGAAGCACAAGCGGAGGCAGGAAATGAGCAGCAAAGGCTTGTTCAGGGGCAGAAGGAAACTGAATACACAGAGCAGAGAGCAGAAGCAGAGGCAGAAAAGTTTGAAGTAGAGAAGGTTATGGGAGACACACAAAGGAGAGAATGACAGGAAAGTGACTGTACCTCCCCAGAGGCCAGACCTCAAGGTAAGTGGAAGAATGTGTGTGTGTGTGTGTGTGTGTGTGTGCACCCTGCCTGCTCCTCTGTAATCCCCAACCCTGGGCTCCTATGGATGCCCAGATCTAAAGGCTAAGTGTACCCTGGAACATTGGTCAAATGGCTGGGCTGTCCCTGCTGGTAGCCAGTAGAACATTGCAGCTCACAGCAGCCATAGACCTGGTCCAGGCTCCCCCAGTGTGCCTCCCAATGCATACCCCAGTACTCCCTACTTGGTCATCCAAAGTTAGAAACACCACTTCTCATTAGCCATCCCTGACCCCTGCACCAGCCCCCAGCAGGCACTCAGAACCAAACCTCGAAACCAAACTGTCAGGGCCACTGAGTCCCACAAAGCTACAGCTGGCAAGAGCAAATCTGGCAGTCTGTGGGGGTCAGCCTGAGGGGAAGGAAAGCAATAACAGAGTTGGCTGCATCCTCTTCCCTGAGGCCCCAGCCTCTGGCAGCAAGCCTTCTCCATGGGAGCCCCTTCTAGGTTCTGAAAACTTCCCCTTCTGCTCCCCCTTTGGGCCCAGCCAGAAGGGACTCCCATGGTGAAGTGACTGCAGTTGCAGCCTCGGGACATAGCCTTACTCTTTCACAGAGTGTCGAGTTATATTTTTGTGAATCGCCCCTTCCTTATAAGCTTGATCCAAAGTGCTGGTTTTGAGAGTGACTTCAGGTTCCTGCTGAGACTCTGATGTCTCACAGTAGGAGTTTGTTTGCTAAGAATCATCATAACACTTACACTTGATTGGTGGGACATATCCTCCCAGAGGAGATCAGCTGCAGCATGAACAAGCATTTCTTAGAGACAGGATCCGCCACTTGACCCTGTTCCTACTCTGTGACAAATTGCACCCACTGTGGTCAGGAGCCCCAGGACTCTTAACACACACTCACACCTGATCCCACATTTTATTGTCCCCAGACTAACTGGCCTTTTCAGCATGCCTGAGCTTTGAGAAAATCAACCAGGGTCTCATGAGAACATTCACTTCCGCCTCCTTCCTGGATTGTGCTTTATTGAAAAAAACTTTTATGTGCTGTCACTGATTTTCTTTCTTGTGTGTTGGTATATCTTCTTGGGATTGAATCCAGAAGGGCTATACCACTGAACTACATCCTGCAGCCACCTTTTTTGAATTTCAAACAAGTTCTCACTAAGTTGCTGGCCTAGAACTTTCCATCCTCCAGCCTCAGTCTTCTGAGTCTATGGAATTACAGGTGTTCATCATCACTCCTGGCTCCTGCTACTGATTTCCTAAACCTGTTTGTTTGTATGTGTAGGAAATCAAATGTTCTCTGGACAGGAAGTAACCTATCAGAAGTGAGAAACAAGAAAGGACAAATAAACGTATCAACCAATGAAACAGGATGGAGAGCCCAAAAATAAACTTGTGCATCCATGGTCATTTAATTTTCTGCAAACTTGCCAAGAACACAGAGGGGAGAAAGGAGACAGTCTTTTCAATAAACTGTGTTTATTGGGAAACTGGATCTCCACTGCAAAGAATGAAGTTTAATCCTTCTCTCACATCACAGACAGGAATCAACTCAAGATGGATCAAAGACCTGAAACTATAAAATTACTACAAGAAAACAGGGGAAAGCTGTCCAACATACTCTGGGCAATGATTTCTTGGATAGAACCCCAAAGCACAGACAATGAAAGCAAAAATAGACAAATGGAGTTGCATCCAAATAAAAAGCCTTCTGCGCAGCCAAGGAAACTACAGAATGAAAAAACAATCCATAGACTGGGAAAAAAATATTTTCAAATCATACATCAGATAAAGGGTTCATACCCAAAATATGGAATTCAGCTACTCAGTAACAAGGAAATAAATGACCCTATTTAAAAATGGGCAAGGGACATAAACAGACATTGCCCAAAAGAAGGTATACCAATGACCAACAGATACATGAAAAAAATGTTCAACACCACTAATCATCAGGGAAATGGAAATTAAGACTATAATGTAATGTTACTTCACACCTGTTAGAATGGCTATTATCAAAAGGATGAAAGATAAAAGTCTTACGGTATGCAGTCAGAGAAAAGGGAAACTTATTACGCTGCTGAGGGAATACAAATGAATACAATCATTTTGGAAAACAGTATAGTGGTTCTGTAATGGGATATATTTAAAAAGAAATTTCAACTTTTTTCTCTCTATCCCCAGCCATTTCTTGCTAACCTGTTTATTAAGCTATTTTCTCCATCCCAACTTCCCACAGTCAGTCATCTCATGCTGACAACAGAAGCCGGACATGCCCCAAAATCTCTGGCCTGGAGCCAGGAGGGTGGCAGCTAAGTCAGAGAACTGGAACTGGAACCAGTCTGACCCTATCTACATTCCTATATTTCCTGGCCTTGACTTCTTATACATTGTAACATTCCTGTAGGATAAGGAAAGGCAAATTAGCAGTCTTCCCAGTTTGGGCCAAACTGTGATTAAATTCATTTTTTCTTTTTAAATCATTTTCTCTTACATTTGATTCAAGCAGATAACTGAATCTTGCTGGTCAGAACCCCAGCAGTCACTGGCCTGGATTCTAGTAATAGTTTCTAAAAAAACTAAAAACAGAATTATATGATCCAGCAATCCCATTTTGGGGTGTCAGCCAAAAGAATTGAAATTAATATGCTGAAAACATGTCTACACTCCTGTATTCATTGAAGCCCTATTCACAATAGCCAAGCTATGGGATCAACCTATGTGCCCATTGGCAGATGAGCAGATATTTTAAAATGTGCTGGACACAATGGAATACTACTCAGTCTTTTCAAATGACAAAATTCCACCACTTGCAAACATGAAAGAATCTAGAAGACATTATGCTAAGTGAAATAAGTCAGGCACAGAAAAACAAATACCACATGATCTCTCCTACATGTGGAATCTAAAATGTCAACCTCAGAGAGCATATGATGGTGGCTACCAGGGGCTGGGGGAAGAAGTGGGGGCCACGATGTACAGCTGCATCAAAATGTCACCTTGTATCATGCATAGATACACTTATCATTTGTCTATTATTTTTTAATTAAATAAAGTTTTAAGAAAGGTCCAAAAGGGAATCTTATGAATTAAAATTGAATCATGGGTAGATAGAAAAACTAAGCTCTGGTGACCTATTTCACAGCATGGTAGCTATAGTTAAGAATAACGAATTAAGGGCTGGGGTCATAGGTCAGTGGTACAGCACTTGCCCAGAATGTGTGAGACATTGGGTTCGATTCTCAGTACCAGATATAAATAAATAAAATAAAGATCCATCAACGACTAAAATAATATTTCAAAAAAAGAATATATTGAATTTCAAAATTACTATGTGTGGATTTTAAATGTTCTCACCACAGAGATGATTATTATGTGAATCAATGGATTTAATTAGCTTGGCTTGCTCATTCCACAATGTACAGCTGCATCAACACATCACCTTGTATCATGCACAGGTACAATTATCACCTGTCTATTAATATTTTTAATGAAATAAAGTTTTAAAAAAGAAACGTCAGAAAGGTAATCTTATGAATTGAACTTGAATCACGGGTAACTGCAGGAGAGAGGAAATGTACTCACAGTGCTAAAGGGGCATAGAGTTAGAGGCCAGAGAGAAGAAGTGAGCACAGGGTTGAGTTTGGAGGGGGATAAAAAAGGCCAGTGTTCCACACAGCTGCGTGAGGATGGCATGGTAGGAACATTCAGTACATCCTCCCTTCTAGGAATCCAGGCCGTGTAAAATGTAGAGCAGGGGCTCAGTTTGACCCACAAACATTTTTATCTTTTAACTTGGAACAGAATTTGTAACAGTATGAAACAGATTGAATCTGCCTCCCTCCCTCCCCATCTGAAATTGGGAATGGCTTCCTCAGGCAGAGAGTGGAGTCTGGTGAGGATGCGACCCCCTCCCAACCCTTTCTTCAATACATTCCTCCATCTCTAGCAACCTCTTTTGGTATTCTTTTTTTTTTCCTTTTAGTAGTGCATTATAGTTATGCATACATAATAGTTGGATTCATTCTGACAAAATCATACATGCATGGAATTTAATTTACTACATTTCCATCACCAATGTTCCCCCTTTCCCTCGTCCTCCTCCCTCCTCTACTCTATTGGTCTGCCTTTTCACCTGTCTGGAATTCACAATGGTATATTTATACATGCACATAGCATAATTCTGTCACATTCATTCCGCATTTCCTCCCCTTTCCCATCACTCCTCCCTCCCTCCTATCTCATTCTTCTACTCCACTGATCTTCTCTCTGAATTTATGATATTCAACACACCCCATCCTTTTCCCTTATTTTGCTCCAGTTCTTTTGGTATTCTTAGATCTAAAGAAAGCCTCTGTAACACCTTTTCTTCTCCTCAGTTAAAAAGATAACAAGTTAATCTAAAGGAGAAATATAAGATGCTGGCCCCAGGAAGTCTAAGCTCCTTTTGATACCATAAGGAGGCTCCAGGGATTGTGAAACACCTGTGAGACTTCTTTCTGACAAGGACTGAGTAGGAGACAGAACTTGTGACACTCTTTTGTCCTAATACACCCCTTCCCCTCTTAAAAGCTTTCCCCGTTCCAGAGCTTTACAGAGATGGAATTTTGAAACATGAAGTTTCTTTCATCTTCCTTCAAAGTTGACTTTGAATAAATCTATGTTCCTACCCATTTGACTCCTGTTATTTCTGGAACAGTGAGTATTATGGTCCAGCCCATTTCCTCCCTGGGCAAGATCTTGTGCCACAGGGTAACAAGAATGTCAGCGACTTTGGGTAGAGAACATACTTATCAGTTGGCCAGTCATCACTCCTTCTTATTGCCTTCCACCAGATGCATTAGCTACTTACATGACTAGTCTGACCTATGCTTATCTGAGCATGTAACTCCCATATATATACATACATATATGTTGAGAGCAAAGTTAAAGTCCTTAGCTGGGTGTGTGTGTGTGTGTATATATACATATATACATATATATATATACATATATATAGTGATTATACATACAAATATATGTATAAAATCACTGGCAAGGATGAGGACATGCCCCTTCCCTGTTCCCTGCTCCCTGCTCAGATAACCACACAAGACCAGGATGCCATTCACGTAGGGTCAAATTAGAAGACATAGTTTTCCAAGATCACCCCTTGTAAAAGAAAGGAGATGGTCTGCAAAAGGGACAGTAAGAAAGACTGATGGCGAGGATTGAAGTTCAGCAAATGAAAGAAAATGAACTGTGAGCTTCTTGGAAGGCCGGAGACACGGTGGGTATCTGGATCCTGGAGCTGTCCCAGGCCTGAGAGTTCCCACAGGGCAGGGCAGGTGTTCTGCCTGTGTGTGTAAGAGCTACCAGCTGCTAGTTTACATGCCAACCTGGACAGTGCCAGCATCAGAAGCAGGGAGACCCTTCGACAGATGTCCTAGTCTGCCAAACCTCCACAGTATCCTTGAAAATCCCTAGAAGTAATAACTTGACCCCTACCCCACATCAAATATCACCAACAATGAATTTTCCAGCAATTCACTTGGAACCAGAGCTAATTTGATTCCAATATATAAAGAAATGTGACATTGCACATAGTCAAAATGCAGGAGAGTAAATGTATGCCAGTTCCATGGTGCTTAATAAACACATGTGACATGAATTTCCAGAAGGTAAATGGACAAATGTCCCATGGGAAAGTCAAACCAGTTCCACAAATTCTCATTTGTCCATCCCTCTGACAAGTCTGTAGTGCTGCTGGAGGAGTGGGTCCAGCCACCCTGGCCATGCACCACGTCAAGGCTTAACTCCCATCAGTGTAAGCTGGGAATAGGAGGTGAACTAACGAGGCCATGAGCTGTTGCACTGGCTGAGAGTAATGCTCATCGCTATATCCAGAGGATTCCCCCATACACAGTGGAAGGATTTTTAATATATGGCAAACCTGTATGGAGCTTGTTTCCCTCCTGCCAAGTCACTAAGTCTTATCTACTTCAATGGAGGAAGTGGTGAGCATAAAGAAAAACAGGTAAGAGGAGGCTGCAGCACAAGTTTTGCAGAGCAAGCCTGAAAGGAACATAAATCCCTTCCTGTTTCACTAATCATCATGGTAGAATAAGCTGTCACTGGAGCCTTAGAGTGAAGTTGCAGCCAGTGGTGATTCAGTACTTACTGCACAAACCAGGAGTCCCCTTCAATGTAGAGACAGGGACGGTGTGCACTGAGAGTGCTGTAAGGACAGATTCCCATAGGATACCACAGCACGGCGAGAGGACAGCAATAGTGTCCAGATTTAATGCTTCTACCATGAGAAGAACCACTGCAAGGAGCAGCCTCTATGGCAGGGGTCATCCTTCACAGCAGGTGCCCAACCAGACTCCTCCACACCCAAAGCACCCGTCCAGCAGGAAGGCCAGCTCCAGCCCACAGCAACTGATGGTGTCAGAGCCACATCCCAGGAAGGGCTACATGGCTGAAGAGGGAACTGGCACTCCAACTTCTATCAGGAGGTACTGGAAAGCAGGGTGAACAAGCCTTGTACACTGTGTTTGGCTTGGCAACCTAGCAAGGCTGAGGCAAATCCAGACCTGAATTATGGAACTGCCACCTAGTTTCTGTGGGATCTGAGTCAGTGGTCTGGGCTTTGGCATCCTGGCTTCCTCACTTGCAAAATGTGTCCAACATTGCCCACTATAACAAGTGACCCTAATGATTTTCATTCATTGCCGGACCTTGGAAGGAACGCAGCAGGAGGGCTCTGTCTTTTCTTTGGCATCCCTGTAGACCTTTGCCATTCAGTCCATTAACAACCCTGAGAAACCCTTGATGACTGAGAGCAAAGTTAAAGTCCTTAATGGGGCACTGGCCCCTGTCTGGGCTTTTCTGCACAATGCCTTGAGCACCAAGGGTGCAGGGTTCTGACTGTGCCCTTCCTCACTGTCCTCTGTACATATTAATGGGTTAACAAGTGATTTTTAATACACATATACTGTGTATACTTTGTATACTATGTATAAGTATCATACTAAGTATAGTATACTACTTAAACCTGGTTAAGCATGTCTATCTCCCCAAACATTTATCATTTCTCTATGGTGAAAACATTTAAAATCACTTCTCTTTTTGTCATTTTTTTATTTGTTCTAATTAGTTATACATGACCATAGAATGCATTTTGACACATTGTACACAAATGGAGCATAACTACTCATCTCTGGCTGTACACAGTGCAGAGACACACCAGTAATGTAATCACACATGCATATAGGTAATATACCTGTCTCATTCTACTATCCTTCCCATCCCCACTGCCCCACCCCTCCCCTCACTCCCCTCTGCACAATCCAAATTTCCTTCACTTTTCCCTAACCTCCCCCCCTTCCCCCACACTATGGATCAGCATCAGCTTATTAGAGAAAACATTCAGCCTTTGTTTTTTTGGGATTGGCTTATTTCACTTACCATGATATTCTCCTCCATCCATTTACCCTGCAAATGACATAATTTCATTCTTCTTTAAGGCTGAATAATATTCCATTGTATATATATACACCACATTTTCTTTATTCATTCATCTGTTGAAGGGCACCTAGGTTGTTTCTATAATTTAGCTATTGTGAATTGAGCTGCTATAAACATTGATGTGGCTGTATCACTGTAGTATACTAATTTTAAGTCCTTTGGGTATAAATCAAGGAGTGGGATAACTGGGTCAAATGGTGGTTCCATTCCAAGTCTGCTAAGGAATCACCATACTGCTTTCCAAAGTGGTTGCACTAATCTGCAGTCCCACCAGCAATGTATGAGTGTACATTTTTTCCCCACATCCTCACCAACACTTATTATTGCTTATATTCTGGAGTGAGATAAAATCTTAGAATAGTTTTTTATTTGCATTTCTCTAATATGTTTTTGACCATTCATATTTCTTCTATGAAGTGTCTGCTCAGTTCCTTAGCCCATTTATTGATTGGGTTATTTGTTTTTTTGGTGTTAAGTTTTTTGAGTTTTATGTATCCTGGAGATTAGTGCTCTATATGATGTGCATGTGGTGAAGATTTTCTCCCATTCTGTAGGCTCTCTCTTCACGTTGTTGTTTCCTTTGCTGAGAAGCAGCTTTTTATGGATTATTTGGATTTATGGATTCTTGATTTTATTCACAGGAGGAAGGTTGTGCTTTATTGCTTATTAAAGCTACATCAGGGGAGTCAACCCAACATGAAAAGCAGCAGGGGAGGTTGGCAGAGGACCCAGAGGGAGACCAGCTGCAGGGGCACGTGTGGTTTATTTTGTAGCCATTTTTTATTGAATTTAGTGCTATTTGAGGTGATTCAAAGGCAGCCACGGCTGGAGGCCAGTAGTGATGTTAAGGAAAAGCCACTGCAGAACTTGGGTAAATCTAGCAGCTCCATTTCTCCTTAAAGGCACACAAACAACTGCAGACTAGGAGAGAAAGAGAAGCCAAATGGGCCAGACTCACTTGAAGTCAAACACCCTATACCAGGAGGAGGGGGACAATGAGGGAGTTGCAGAAAGCCCACTCCCCATGGAAAGTCTGCTTCCATTTGTTTCCTGTGTCTGCACCAACCACTTAGTCTGGTATCTTTGGACCTGAAGTGTTTACTCTCGGCCTCCACAGAAAAAAAAAAAAAATTTGCAGAGCAAGGGGTGTGGCTTGGTAGTAGAGCACTTGCTTAGCATGTGGATTAGCACTTGCTTAGCATGTGGATTCCATCTGCAGCATCAAAATAAATAAATAAGCAAACAAACAAACTTTGATCTCTGAGATAGGAAGGTCTCTTCCCTCAACCACCAGGACTTGTGGTCAGCAGGAAGCCTACCAAACTCAGACCCCTGTTCCCCTCACTCTATGCAAACATTTCTTCATGCTCTGCCATGTGCTATTGTCAGGCCTGCTTCTGGTGGGAACAGCTTTTGAAATTTTAAGTCTTCGTTGCATGACCTGTGGTCAGGTGTATGATCTGTGCTGTGAATGTTTGGGGTTCTTTGTAAGCAGTGGTCAAAACTGTCTCTGAATCAGTCAGCATCTTAATTCACTTCCTCCTCATCTAAGCTACACATTAATAAGAAAATAGGAGAGTTCTTTTGGAAATTATAGCCTGGGGGAGAAATCAATTATTTACAACTCATATTCAGTTAAGAAATCACACTTAATGCCTAGAGAGATTTCTTTCCAGGACAAAGGCTAATGCATTGAGGCCACATTTTGCAGCAGATGACATTCGCAGTAAGGCCTAGCACGCCCCACAGCCCCTCACTCACCATCAAATGTGCCTGGTGCCTCCACCAACACCCCACTCTACCTGCCTTCTAATGAGGTAGCTCACCTTTGTGATTTGCCTACCTCTAATTTAAGCACACTGCTTTTCTGTGGATTTTTTTCTGGCCTCTCTGGTCTTTTCCTTTATACCATGTCAGGACCTTTTTGTCCCCAGTTGGGCTCTGAGACAGATGTGTAATCGTTGCCCTGTGTGGGAGGGGCAAATCCCTACCCCATTGGTATATGGCCCATCCATGAGACTCTCAGCAAATGCAGAGGAAGTACAAGTTATCTGTTGTACATCCAGGCTAACACTTAAAAAAAAATTACAACTTGCCTGCTTGTTCTTCCCTATCACCCAACTGGCAGGTCCCCTGCAGTGGCTGCTCCATGAGGGAAGTTACTGAATGAGGAGATGGAAGTAGAGCCAGGGCTGAGAGGTGGCCACCAAACTCAGCACCATGCAGACCAGAACATGTCACCCCCCAAATATGCCCTTTATGCACGAGGATTGTTGCCTGAAGGCAAATACCCTCTATCTCTGTTTACATAAAGCAGGACATACATTCTTTCTTTCTTTCTTTTGTTCTTTCTGCTTTCTTTCTGCCTGTCTTTATTTATTTATTTTTAATTTTTAATATTTTTTTTTTTTATTTTTTGGAACCGGGGACAGAACTTAGGTGCACTTGACCACTGAGCCAGATCCCCAGCCCCATTTTACTTAGAGGCAGGGTCTCACTGAGTTGCTTAGGGCCTCACTAAGTTGCTGAGGCTGGCTTTGAACTTGCAATCCTCCTGCCTCAGCTTCCTGAGTCGCTGGGATTACAGGCGTGCACCACCGTGCCCAGCAATTTTTAATATTTTAAATGGCATCTTACTAAGTTGCCCAGGTTGGCCTCCAACTAGCAAGCCTAAGCACCAATATGTACCACAAGGTAGAAGTAAGCATTCTAGCAAAGCACTGAGATTATGGGATTGTTTATTATACAGTAAATTTGGCTAAAAGAGACTTTTTTTTCTTGATACAGGAAATTGAACATAGGGGCACTTTAGCCTTGAACTGGGTCTTAATAAATTACGGAGATAGCCTCCAACTTGCCATCCTCCTGCTTCGGCCTTTTGAGTTACTGGAATTACAGGCATGCACCACAAAGCCCATTTTAGACTCTTAATTACCAGAGTTTTCAAGGGTTCTTCTTCCTTGAAACAACCCTAACCCTTTGATGACTCCAACTTCTAAACTGATATTTCCTAAAAGTATTCCTATATTCTAGAACTGTCTTTTGCCTACCAGAGTTCTTTCTAGCAAGCCATAGAGACACCTCAGGTTCAACCTATCAAAAAATGAATCCACTGTCTTCTTAAAATTCTGCTTTCTCTTCCTTGCATTCCTGTGGCAGTTTGCACCATGTCTGTGAAGAACACTAGAACTACACTTGACCCTGTGTGGTTCCAGGTCCCACCGGCTAGAGAACGCAACTTGCATACGATTTGGAAGGTAGAGGGAAGCAGGAACAAATACTTTATCCTCTGAAGGTTGGTGCAGGGCAAGGCATGTGCTGATGCATGGTGGCCCATCCTGCGGGCCTGGCAGTGCCGGGCCTTCAGTGTCGAGTACTGGACATACACTGGCACCTCCATAGAGGAGAGTACAGGGGAGGTCAAACTTTCTCTCTGAGAGTGGGATAATTCAGTCTGCTGAAATAAACTGACAACAGACAGATTAACAGGAGAAAAGGCATGCAAGTTTTAAGCATGCTGTCGTTCACCAGAGCAATACAGAACAGGAAACTCAAGCAGGGCCAGATGGTTGCAGCTTCAATACTCTCTCCACAGAGGAGAGGAAAGTGGCAGAATAAATGGTTTTTAGGCAAGATGAATGAGCCCAGAGAACAGAAAATGCCCTAGAACAGACTTCCTCTGTGCTCTAGGTCTGAAGTTTCCTTTTCAGTCTCTTCCTCTGTGATATGAGTTTAATCTTACCTGGGTAATGAAATTTCAGAAAGAGACGATGGTGATCCTCTTTGGCAGATCTGATCTTCAAGTAGATAAAGGAACATCAGGGAAAGCCCTTCCCCGCTCCCCAGGTCCTTTCCATTCAGAGTCCAAATCCATCTATTTTGGGTAGTCGTTTTCTTTTTTTTTTTTGGAACCAGGGATTGAACTCAGGGGCACTCGGCCACTGAGCCACATCCCCAGCCCTATTTTGTATTTTATTTAGAAACAGGGTCTCACCAAGTTGCTTAAGGCCTCACTAAGTTGCTGAGGCTGGCTTTGAACTCATGATCCTCCTGACTCAGCCTCCCCAGTCGCTTGGATTATAGGCGTGCGCCACCGCGCCCGGCCAGGTAGTCATTTTCTGAGGCCCAACAAGGGCACCTTCTCTTGTAGGCCCAGTACAAGTCAAATGGTGGGGTTTGCCAGGTTCATGCAGGGGGCACTGGTTTTTCAGCTGGGTACCTGCCCTATTGGTTTAGACATATCTGCAGACATTGGAAAATCTGGCTGAGGCTCGGGGATGTCCCCCACTCAAAGGGGCAGAGAGGGCAGCAGGTAACCACAGAGCATTTAATGACAAGTCAACATAGTGGGAACATACCCCCAGTGGAGAGAATAGGTCAAATGATGAGCAGCACAAGTATTTGCTACGTGGGCTTCAGAGCAGACACTAGGATGACCTGTAGTGACAGCCCTGACTCCTGGGGGGTGATGTTCTCAAGGACACTGGGTGACCTTGGACCCTTTGGTTCTTCCCAGTGTCTAATGAAACAAGTGAGCCAAATGATGGCTCTCTGGGGTCCTTTTAAGCTCTGACATAAAAACTGTGATTTTATGTTTGGCAGTTCCTTCTACCAGCTGTTTTTGCATTTTCTAAAAGAAAATCAATTTGCTTGTGCTTCTTTCCTTCTGCTGTGTTTTTTCCCCACCATACCCCTTCTCATGAATAATGCAAACTGCATTTGCCACCCAAGGTGAGGTGAATTAAAAATGCTAAGTGAAACTTTAAATGGAGTGTCTACCACCACTTCATCTTGGTTAACTCTGGTGAGCCACTGTCATCCTCGCCACAGAGCTTCCTGCCCGGATCTCAGACACACGCTGTTGTTAACAGTGATTAACAGGCATGGTGCAGACCATGCATAAAGGTGCACGATGAATACTAAAATCACTTCATGGTGGAGTACTGCTGAAATCTTGTGTCGACATCGTCTCCCCCACAACCATAAAATTTTTCATTAGCATAACTTTAAATTTTCAGCACCCACTTCATCTACTAATGAATTTAGTGAAGAGTATCCCCAGGCAGTTCAGTCAAAAAAACCTCTTTATTTTGTGGAAAAGATGTTTGGAATTATAGAAGAAAAATCTCAGCTACAAAAAGGAAGCAGGGATAAAATAATATCATTTCCTTTTAATTCAATCAAAATTGCATCCCAAAAAGCTCAAAAAATGCAGCCGACTTTCATCCAGATCTTGTTCTGGAAACTGACTCTTCCCTGGCTTCTGTGAGGACAGCCTCCTGGAGCTGTCTCCCCATATCTCTTGTCTCCCAAGCTGCTCCATGGTCTCTTCTGACTCAATATCAGTTGCTCAATGCCACTCTTACCTCTTACTCCTATTTCTTTTCTCTGTGTCTAACCACAGCCACAGATGCCATCTACATGATAAAGAACCATCCGTTTTTGTGCCCAGTGCTGACCTTACCTGTAGCTTCCAGACCAGGTAACCAGCCGTCCTCCCCTACGTTAGCTCCTCCTCTTGGGTATCAGAAAACTATAGCAAAATTAACTTGTCCAGCTGAGCCCATCATTTGACCCTCACCAACAAGGTCTCTCTCTGGTGTCTCTATCTCCATGGAATCTCCATCAGTGAGTTATACAAATTAGAACTTGAAATTATCTATAAATTGCCTCTCCTTTGTTATCCCATGACCAGTACATCACCAAATCAATAAATATTGACTTCTAAAGCATGTGTGTTTATGGGTGCACATAAAATTTTGTTCCATATAAGTAGTGAACACATATCATTTTCACATAATCTCAAAAGTTGACCATATACAAAGTCACAAAGAAAATGTCAAATAATCCCCTAAAGTAGAAATCATATGGGCTGCAATCATTCTCTGCAATGCAGTAAAAGTCAATATTGACCGTAAAATAATAAGCAAAAATCAATTAACTCTACAAACTAAAAAAAATAAAATAAAATAAAACTTATCAATAAATCGTAGGGCAAAAAGAAATTAAAACAGAAATTTAAAGCTACTTAGAGGAATAAGTGATGATATTGCATATCCAAACCTACAGGTAGAGGTAAAGAGTCTTTCAAAGGAATATTCAAAACCATGAAGGTATCATTAGATGTGAGAAAGACTGGAAATAAATGGCAAGCTTTTAATGTAAGAATGTAGACAAAAGTGATAACAAAAATATTAACAAAATGAAGCCAAGTCCAGCATAACAAAATGCATGGGCCCATCTCTGATCTAAAACAAAAGAGCACACAAAACAACCAGCCGGGGCTGGGGTTGTGGCTCAGTGGTAGAGCACTTGCCTGGCACTGGGTTCGATTCTCAACACCACATATAATAAATGAATAAAATAAAGGTTCATCAACATTTAAACAAAAACAACCAACCACTATTAGAAATGCAAATGTAAGTCAGAAATAAAATATCAAACAATCATATCCAGCAGTTACCAACAAAGTTTTATCCTGAAATGTGAAAATGATCCAGTTTACATATTGTGCCTCTCTCTTCTGTTGAGTTCCACTCCCCCAACATAGAGTGCTGGCATTTGCTACACGATCCATCTAGCGGAGGCTCAAATCTGGAAGCAAACAATGTGGCAGGTCACCTGGCCCATGAACAATGAGCTTCAAAACTCCAGAGTCCTACATCTTGGTAGTGGGTGTTCAACAAAGTTGTGAGAAATGGACAAATACAAATACTAAAGTCACCTGGTAAATGAGATGATTGTGTTTCATCTGTGCAATTTTTCTCATTAAAAATTATTTATGTTTTCTCATTTAATTTGAGGTAAGGATTATTAACATTTTTTTTGAAAAGGAAATTGAACCTTGAAACAATTCACAGCTTATCCGGGTACACTGAGCTTCTGAGTGTGGGGCCAGCACAAACCCACATCTTCCTGGAAAATTCAGCACTGTTCTTCCTGTAGACTTTCCCAGAGAGCAAAAACACCCAGAACTAATCCTTCAGAAATTTGTTTTTTCATACACATTAATAAATGCTATTTGGGAGAGTCCAAGGTGTGGCGAAGTCCTATAAAAAAGGAAATGATTCCTTAGAGTTAATACAATACCAACTGAGTTTCTTTTGCTGCAATATGTACTAATATCAAAACATATAATGTAGAAATCACTCCTTTACTAAAAGGGAAAGTAGAAGGAAAGAAAACTTCAGAACAATATTCCTCATTGGGGCTGGGGATATAGCTCAGTTAGTAGAGGGTCTGCCTTGCAAGCACAAGGCCCTGGGTTCAATCCCCAGCACCGCAAAAAAAAAAAAAAAAAAAAAAAAAAAAAATTCCTCATGAACATAGATGCAAAAATTCTTAATAAAATGCTGGCAAATTACATACAAAAACATATTTAAAAGATAATGCACCATGATCAAGTAGAGTTCATTCCAGGGTAGCAAGGTTGGTTCAACATGAGGAAATTAATCAATGTAATTCATCACATCAACACACTTAAAGAACCACATGATTATTTCAATAGATGCATAAAAAGCATATGACAAAATACAGTATCCATTTATGCTCAAAACACCAGAAAAACTAGGGATAGTAGAAACAAATCTCAATATTGTAAAAGCTATATATGCTAAAGCTAACATCATTCTACATGGAGAAAAACTGAAAGCATTCCCTTTAAAAACTGGAACAAGGCAGGGATACCCTATTTCACCACTTCCATTCAACACAATCGAAACCCGAGCCAGAGCAATTAGACGAAAGAAAGAAATTCAAGAGATATGATAGGAAAAGAAGATCTCAAACTTTGCCAACAACATGATTCTATATTTAGAAGACTCAAAGAACTCCACCAAAAAGCTTCTAGAACTCATAAAGGAATTGAGCAAAGCAGCAGGATATAAAATTAACACCCATAAATTAATCGTGTTCCTGTACACCACTGACGAATCAGCTGAAAGAAAAATCAGGAAAACTGTTCCATTCACAATTGCCTCAAAAAAAAAAAAAGAAAGAAAAGAAAAACTTGGGAATCAATCTAACAAAAGAGGAGAAAGACCTCGACAATGAAACTACAGAATGCTAAAGAAAGACATTGAAGAAGACCTTAGAAGAATGGAAAGATCTCTCTTGCTCTTGGATAGGCAGAATTAATATTGTCAAAATGGCCAGACCACCAAAAGTGTTATACAGATTTTATGCAATTCCAATTAAAATTTTAATGATGTTCTTCATAGAAATAGAAAATTCAGTCATGAAATTCATTTGGAAAAATAGGAGGCACAGAAAAACCAAAGCAATCTTCAGCACGAAAATTAGGAGGTATCACAATACCAGACCTGAAATTATACTATAGAGCAATAGTAACAAAAACAGCATGGTATTGGCACAAAAGTAGAACTGAAGACCAATGGAACAGAAGATATAGAGACATACCACATAAATATAGTTATCTCATGCTAGACAAAGGCGCCATAAACATACTGGAGAAAAGATAGTCTCTTCAACAAATGGTTCTGGGAAAACTGGAAATCCTCTGTATAAAGCTCGCGAAAGGGGCAGCGGGTGGCAAAAGAAGTAAGCTCACCAGGCAGGTTCACCAGAGTCAGACAAAAGTAGTGGCTTGAGATTTATTGGAATCTGTGTCCCGGGCAAAATCTCCAGCCCCCCGGGGTGAAAGTCGGGGTGGGAGAGCCAGAAGAAATCGCACGTGGCTTTGGCTGCTCAGGGTTTTTATACAGAGGAAAGGGGTCAAGGGTCCTGCCCAGGAAAAGGTGGATCCAAGGTGGATGTCAGGGTCATCAGGTCTGCCTCACTGGTCACCCCCGCCACAGTGTGTTGCTAGGTGACTTTGCTCCCTCCCCCTGCAGCCGCCCAATTCAATCTGACACTCTGTAGTAGATTGAAATTGAACCTCTATATCTCACTTTGCACAAAACTCGGCTCAAAGTGGATCAAGGATTATGGCATTAGACCAGAGACTCTGCATCTACTAGAAGAAAAAGTAGGCCCAACTCTCCATCATATTGGCTCCAGAACAGACTTCCTCAAAAAGACTCCAAAAGCACAAGAAGTGAAATCAAGAATCAATAAATGGATCAAGCATGGTGGCACATGCCTGTAATCCCAGCAGTTCAGGAGCCTAAGGCAGGAGGATCGGGAGTTCAAAGCCAGCCTCAGCAAAGGCGAGGCACTAAGCAACTCAGTGAGACCCTGTCTCTAAATAAAATACAAAATAGGGCTAGGGATTTGACTCAGTGGCTGAGTGCCCCTGAGTTCAATCCCAAAAAGAAAAAGAAAAAAAAAAAAGAATCAAGGAATGGGATGGCATCAAACTAAAAAGCTCTTCACAGCAAAGGAAACAATCAAGAACATGAAGAGAGAGCCTACAGAATGAGAGAAATCTTTACCACATGCACATTAGATAGAGCATTAATTTCCATGATATACAATGAACTCAAAAAACTTCACACCAAAAAAACAAATAACCCAATCAATAAATGGGCTAATGAACTGCACAATCACTTCAAAGAAGAAATATGAATGGAAAAACATATGAAAAAATGTTAAACATCTCTAACAATTAGAGAAATGCAAATTAAAACTACACTGAGATTCCATCTCACTCCAGTCAGAATGGCAATTATCAAGAATTCATTTAACAATAAATGTTGGTGAGGATGTGAGGAAAAAGGTTCACTCATATGTTGCTGGTGGGACTGCAAATTGATACAACCACTCCGGAAAGCAGTATAGTGATTCCTCAGCAGACTTGGAATGGAACCACCATTTGACCCAGTTATCCCACTTCTTGGCTTATACCCAAAGGACGTAAAATCAGCATACTACAGTGATGCAGCCACATCAATGTTTATAGCAGCTAGGTTCACCATAGCCAAGCTATGGAACCAACCTAGGTGCCCTTCAACAGATGAATGGATAAAGAAAACATGGTATATATACACAATGGAATATTATTCAGCCATAAAGAAGAATGAAATTATGGCATTTCACAGTTAATGGATGGAGACTATTATGCTAGCCCCAATAAACTAAAGGTTGAATGTACTCTCTGATAAGTGGATGCTAACACATAACAAGTGAGGAATGATTCTCCAGTCCTTGCCGATGTCCAGAATATGGTGCTTAATTAAATATTCATTATCATTCTATAAAAGAAACAGTACCTTTTCCTAAGGAGGTTCAGCCTAAGAAAGAGAATGGCCAAATGTAGCAGATTCTGAAAAATAACACAGTAGAACCACGCGGAACCTCAGATGTGACCAGAGGTCGTGCCTTAGACAGGTGTTATCGAGTTCTGCCCAGGTGCAGCTCTTTGTTGGCTACCTAAACATGGACCCAATGATGTCAGTGGACAAAGTGAAGGCACTCCTTTCATGTTGTAAAAATGAAAAGGAGAAGTGAACGAGAAAGGAAACCCTGGTCCTGACCCCAGGAGTAAACTCACGATGTATATTGCCTTTGTTTGTTTTTTTGTTTGTGTTTTTGGGGTGCTCCTCTTCACAGTGGAACCCAGTGGCCATTTCACTGGGCTATGGGTTATGCACTGCTCTGTATGCAGAATATATTTATATCTTTTCATCCCTACCTTCTCTGAGCTAAGCATTGCTTGACTTGAAATAGGTTTATCTCTTAGAACATTTTTCTTTGCTTCTTAAAAATGCCTCTCTAAAGAGATAATACACACGTGAGCATTGGAAACAGCATTCTGCTCCCAATATCCTAAAAGATATGTTCACTGCCAATTCCCTGTTTCTGATGGCGGGTCAAAATGTTGAACAGTGTTAGAAAATGAGCTTTATAGAATGAAAAACATTCTGCACTTGAGCAACTTCTCCAAGACTGTTTCTTTCTTTGTAAAGGTGAATCCAGACCGCCTCCCCTTCCTACTCTGTAAGAAAATACAAGAACACATGCAATCACTCTCTGATGTATAAGCCACTGCGTTAGGGAAATATGATTTTTATTAATACCTGAATAAATAAATGAAGGAGACTGCATTGATGGTACATCACACTACTTTCATTAAGTACCATTAAATTAATCAGTCATCGATAATTAAATACCTATTACTGTGCAAGGCCAGGAAAAGAAGCAGGGAGAGAGGGTGGGGGTATGACAAATGGTGGAATGAGACAGACATCATTACCCTATGTACATGTATGATTAACAATAATGATATGAATGTACATCATGCACAACTATAGAAATGAAAATTTGTACCCTATATGTGTACAATGAATCAAAATGATGTCTGTAAAAATAAAAATAATTTTAAAAAAAGAAGCAGGTTTGGGAAGTGAAGAAAGATTACAAGTTTGGTTTTGATGGAAATCTCAGGCAGAACACAGCTGTGCGGATCTGGACTGCAGGAGACAGACACTAAACAACAGGTGGTAACAGGGAGGGACACCAGAGGCCCAGTTCCTTCAGCATTACATCCTTCATTCTCAACAAGAAAGTCCTTCCTCTTCCCACGTAGAGGTCATCTGTCCATTGGTGTGGTGGGGAGGGGGCCCAGATCCCAATCATTGTCTTATCTTGGTGAAATTGTTCTCTGAGGCTCCTCTTTCGTCTGGGTCTTTAATCTCTCCTCTTCTGTTAGATCATCCCCATCAGTAAACCAGCATGCTCTGGAATTTCCCATAAAAAATAAAAAGCAAGTCCTTCCAGATACACATGCTCCTCGACTTCAGATGAGGCTACATCCCAATAAGCTCATCCTGAGTTGAAAATCTCAGGGCGGTAAAGCATCTAACATGGCCGACCTGCTGAGTGTGCAGGTTTTAGCAACACAACACTCTGTGTTTGCCATGGAGGCAAATATTCCCTTCTCCTTAAATCTTGCTTCTTTCGGGTGCTGTGAGGTACCTACTTTCTCCCTACATGCCTAACCTTTAATAGTACAACCCACAAGAACTCCCTTTCTTCCCACATCGTCCTCCCTTCAGTTTTCCAAACACCCTTGGGATTCCCTCTGCTCGCAACCCAACTCGTCACCTCCCTCAGAGGCCCTCCTGGCCACTCAGCCTAGGGCCACTCCTCCCCCATTTGTGTGCTCTGTCACATCACCTGTTTATTTCCACATGACACCACATTCGGTCCTCCTGTTCATATGTTCTTAGTTGTTCACAATCTGTCCCCTTACTGGGACGTAAACTCCCTAAGCATAACAACCTCATGCATCACGCCATTAGCCACAACCCAACATAGCCCAGAAGCTCAATAAATATTTGCTGAATAACCGTGAATTTCTTTATTCATTATCCATTTTTAATTGTTTTAGATTTATTTTTCATTTTTACTGACACTATAATTATATATATTTCTGGGGTACAGTGTGATGTTTCAATACATGATACATTGTGTAGTGATCAAATCAGGAATTGATACATCTTTCACCTTAAACATTTATCATTTCTTTGTTGTGGGACCATTCGAAGTCCTCTCTGTAAAGACTACATATTATTGTTAACTATAGCTGCCCTACTAGGAAATAGAACACCCATGCTTGTCCCCACAGCACTGTGCCCCCTGCCCACCTCACTCCACCCTCCCCAGCCTCTGGTAGTCACTATTTTAATCTCCGCTTCTATGAGAACAACATTTTCAGGTTCCCCGTGAGTGAGATCATAGGATATTGATCTTTCAGTGCCTGCTTATTGCATTTAATTCTCCAGGTTCACTCACGCAGCCTCAAGGGACAAGATTTCATCCATCCTTCTGACTGAATCAAGTTCCACTGTGTGTATGTACCACGCCTTCTTTATCCATTTATCTATTGATGGACTCTTAGGACGTCTAAGTTGATTCCACATCTTGGCAATTGTGAATAATGCTGCAAGAAACATGGGACTACAGATGTCTCTTCAACACACTGACTTCATTTCCTTTTACACCCAATGGTGTGATTGCTGAATCATGTTGTAGCTTTACTTTTAATTTTCTGAGGAAACTTCATATTGTTTAATGGCTGTACTTATGTTCCTACTAACCATGCATGATGGTTTCCTTTGCTCTACGTCTTTGCCAACACTTGCTATCTTTTGACTTTTGGATAATAGACATTCTAACTTGGAATGAGGTGATATCTCACTATTTAATTTGCACTTGTACATTTATTTATTTGTTTATTTAAGCACAAGGAAGAGTCCGTGTAAGCTGGGTTGAGCTACGGTATCCAACAACTAAAATCTCTGGGCTAAAAACAATGAAGTTTTATTTTGTTGCTTAAAATGTAAGCCCACTGTGGATTAGCAGGGAAATTCCGTCACAAAAGTCAAGTGGGGAGCTAAATGGGCAGAGCACCCACAAGGCCAGAGAGGAGAAAAAAAAATCTCTGGAAGACTGCAGGGCAGCAGTGAAAATTCCCAGCCCAACATGACACAACTCACTGCCCACATCTAAAATTCTGTAAGTCTCCATTACATTTGTTAACTAAATTGTAATTCTAGCACATGAAGTCCCAGTGTACTGGTGATGTGGTAGGAGCCAAACTCAGTGGGCCAAGCGAAAGTGAGAAGCAAAGACATGAAGACGTGAGAATAGGAAGTTTTCAAGAAACGCGCTTGCTAAAAAACGATAGGGGCAATAGCTGAAGAGAAACATTGAGCCGAAGTGATAAGGTTAGACAGCCAAGAGGTAAGCACGTGTGCATTGGTGGGGGAGCAGATTAGAAATAGAGGGGAAAGAAGCAAAAGGAACCAGGGACTGTTCTGGAGGTACTGGGGTGGTGTGGGAAGAGGACAGTGTGTGTCAGGCAACTACAATGAGCCTGAAGAGAGAGGGCTGGGGATGGAGCCAAGACCCTCACAGCTCTGTGGGAACCCTGATGAGGCATTCCAATTTTTTGGTCAGCTATTATAAGATTATTGTCCTACATTTTGCTTACTCAACAAGATCAGAAACTGCAGATGATAAGGAGCTCTTAAGATACTCTTCCTGAGTCAAGTAATTACTCACCAGGACAAAAATTGTTAGAGGAGAAGGGCATGGGCAACAGTAATCAGAGCACATTTGGAGGTTCACGAGCTGAAGTGCGGCGGAGGGCGAAGCATTAGGGAGATGATGGACATCCCACAGACGGGTGGGCAGGTGAGGTCAGCAGAGAACCAGTCACCTCTGTCCAGGTCAGCACAGATGCCCACAAGGACAGAGCAACTGACTCCTGCTTGACCATGAGTCAAGGTCGTTGGCCATCTTGATTGGACAATTGAAATGATCTTAAAAATAGGGCCACTTGCTTGGCTATGACATAGAAGTTAAGATAAAACTTTGCTGAGTTAAACTGAAATCATTCTACAAAAGATTCACAAACCACAGAGCTTAATTACAAAGGATTCAGCTCAGAGATTTTCCTAAGATCAATGAAGGTAGTATCAGGACAGGGTGGAGCACCCAGGCTTCCTGTGCCACTTTGGGAGAGTCTGGACCAGGGAGTGGGGCACCCTAGACACAAGGAGAAAAACACTGGGGACAATGACCCCTGCAATACCCCTGTCTGCATACCTCCACCTTCCTTAGGAGTTGTTATCTTCAGTGCTGCCTGGGACCTCTCCCAGGCAGTCAGAACCTCCATTCTAAAACTCATACAAATAAGTCTTTATTTTAAAATTATTTTCTTGCATGCAAAACCTGTGGCAGCCACCCACAGGGTTCTTCAGGAGACAGATGCCAACATGGTGTTGGTGTTAACTTATAGCAGGTGGCTTCTGAAAAGTGCTGGAGGCCTTTTTTGATTGTTAATGCAATCAAGAGACATGATAAACATTAGATATGTAAGGCTTCCATGAGAATATTTTGCTTTGGTTTTGTTGTTGCTATTGTTTTTAAATTCTTGTGCATTATAGGGCAGAAAAGAGGAAAAAGAAGAGCAAGTGTGGAATGCCAAGGCCTGTTGCCCCAACGGCTCTCTGACTTTTACAGATGTGGAAGAGCTAAAGAAACTGCAGCAGTGCTTGCTCTTCAGACATAACAGGATTGCAATTCCTATGAAAATACAGTCATGTCTGCATCATGACGTTTTAGTCAACGATGGCCTACAAACAGGATAGGTGGTTCCGTAAGATTACAAGGGAGCTGATCAATTCCTTTCAACCAGTAAGAACATTGCAGCACAAGGCATTACTCACAGGTTTGTGGTGATTCTGGCGTAAACACACCTACTGAGATGTCAGTCATAAACAGTATAGCACATACAATTATATACAGCACATGGTAGTTGGCGATAGTAATCACGGTTAATGGTTTATGTGTTACTATGGCATACATTTAATCATTATTGTAGAGTCTACTCCTCCTTATAAGGAAAACGTTTGTGGTAAACGGTCTGCCAAGTTATGCTGGTGGCAAGCTTTTACATCTCATGTTTACCATGTCTCTTGATTGCACCAAAAGGCCACATGAAGTGACTACATTTAGATTTGTACAAGTATACTATATGCTGTTCAGGCAATGACGAAATTCCTAATGGTGCATTTCTCAAAATGCATCCTCATCATTAAGTGACACATGACTGCACATATATTGTTTTCACACAAGTTTAATATTACTTAATGATTAAAAATTAGTGTTCGATTCTAATTTTCCTCCACTAATATTGATGAGTGTGCACCATTAGCTTTTAATGGTAATTGTGCCTTAGGTAATTACTTTGTATAACACAGAAATATTTTTTTAATTAATAAACATATCCACAAAGTTCTATGTTAAGTAAAGCTTTTATGGGGAAAAAAAAAGTTAATTGTTATAAGATCCAAGGACTTTAAAACAGGAGAGAGTAAGAGAAAGGGTAATAGCCCATATTGCCCAAGCCCTGTTAGGAATATTGTTGACATTATCTCATTTCATTTCTCCAGTGCACTGGTTAAATACACTTTATCAATGTAATATGCTGTATTAGTAGAATTAGGAATAAAAACACATGATCATGCCCATAGCATAAAGAATGATTTAATAACATTTGGCTTTTCATCATAAAAACACTCCAGAAACTAGGATTAGAAGAGAACTTCCGC
>JAJEJO010003188.1:68060-113154 GCA_020662805.1 Glaucomys volans | reverse complement strand
CATTAAGTGACACATGACTGCACATATATTGTTTTCACACAAGTTTAATATTACTTAATGATTAAAAATTAGTGTTCGATTCTAATTTTCCTCCACTAATATTGATGAGTGTGCACCATTAGCTTTTAATGGTAATTGTGCCTTAGGTAATTACTTTGTATAACACAGAAATATTTTTTTAATTAATAAACATATCCACAAAGTTCTATGTTAAGTAAAGCTTTTATGGGGAAAAAAAAAGTTAATTGTTATAAGATCCAAGGACTTTAAAACAGGAGAGAGTAAGAGAAAGGGTAATAGCCCATATTGCCCAAGCCCTGTTAGGAATATTGTTGACATTATCTCATTTCATTTCTCCAGTGCACTGGTTAAATACACTTTATCAATGTAATATGCTGTATTAGTAGAATTAGGAATAAAAACACATGATCATGCCCATAGCATAAAGAATGATTTAATAACATTTGGCTTTTCATCATAAAAACACTCCAGAAACTAGGATTAGAAGAGAACTTCCGCCAGGCATGGTGGCGCACGCCTGTAATCCAAGCGACTTGGGAGGCTGAGTCAGGAGGATCGCGAGTTCAAAGCCAGCCTCAGCAATTTAGCGAGGCCCTAAGCAACTCAGTGAGACCCTGTCTCTAAATAAAATACAAAATAGGCCTGGGGATGAGCCCAGTGGCCGAGTGTCCCTGAGTTCAATCCCTGGTTCCAAAAAAAAAAAAAAAGAAGAGAACTTCCTCAACATGGAATGGACATCTATGACAATATCATAGCTGACATCAGATTCAATGCTGAAAGACTGAAAGCTTTTGCCCTAAGATCGGGAACAGGACAAGAAGGCCCACTTTCATCTAGTGCATTGTACTAGCCAGAGCAATATGGCAAAAAAGAGAAAGGAAAATAAAAGGAACTAAAGAGCACCCAGTTTGGGAAAAAAGAAGTGTGACTATCTCTATTCACAAATGACATGATCCTATATTTAAAGGAAGTTCAAAGAAGCCATAACAACTACTACTAGATCTAGTCAACAAATTCAGCAACGTGGTAGAGTATAAGATCAAGGCACAAAATCAATTGTTTCTATGTATCACCAATGGAAAAAAATGAAAAAGAAAATTGAGAAGACAATCTAAATTATAATAGCATCCAAAATAGAAAATACCTGGAAATAAATTTAATCAAGGAGACCAAAGTTATTTATACTGAAAATCACACACACACAAAAAAAACTGCTTAAAGAAGATCTAACTAAGTGGTAAAGCATCTGTTCATGGAATGCAAGATTTAGTATTGTTAAGACAGCAATAGGTTGTGTGACTGGGGTTATGGCTCAGTGGTGGAGCGCTGGTCTCACAAGTGTGAGGCTCTGGGTTTGATCCTCAGCACCACCTAAAATAAATAAAATAAAGGTGCTGTGTCCATCTACAACTAAACATAAGTATAGACAAAAGATAGCAATAAACTCCAAAGTGATAAAAAAGATTCAATGAAATCTCTGTCAAAATTCCAGTGCTCTTTTTTGCATAAATGGCACAGCTCATCCTAAAATTTATAGGGTATTGTAAGGGACTATGAATAGCTTTTTTTTTTTCCTGGTGGTGCTGGGGATTGAACCCAGGGCCTTGTACATGTGAGGCAAGCACTCTACCAACTGAGCTAAATATCCAGTCCATGAGTAGCTTTAATAAATATCTAATTTGAATTTCAGAAATAGTTAAGAGGTAATTGAAAATAAGCAATATTCAAGGATAAGGAATGGGATTTCTTTTTTTTTTTTTTGGAATTGATTAAATCCTCAAACTCAAGAATGTAACAAATCCTAAAAAGAAAAAATTAAAATAATACCAGAAAGAAACATGAATGAGAAACACCAGAATACTAAAGAAAGGAAGATTGTAAAAGAAGCAAGAGAAAATATAAATAGTCTACAAAGAAATGATAATTACATTCATAGCAGTATTATCAAGGAAATAGTAAAGGCCAGATGGTAGTGGAATATTAGCTTCACAATTCTTAGATAAGTGTATAGTTAATCTAAAATGCTATAGTGGAATGAATCAGACATAACTTTCCTATGTTCATATATGAATGCATGAGCAGTGTAACTCCACATCATGTACAACCATAAAAATGGGAAATTGTACTCCATATATGTATGATTGTCAAAATATATTCTACTGTCATATACAACTAAAAAGAACAAATTAAAAATTTTTTAAATGGAAAAAATAAAGTGCTATAGTGAGTGTGGTAGCCATTGGTACTCTTCACAAGCTGTTTATGAATCATGCGTACTTCTCTTTTCTGGAGTTTGGAGTCATATGACTTTTTGGTTAATATGTTGTGAGATACAACATGTGTCATTTACAGATAGAAGTTTTATGACTGGGCCCCAGATTTACCGATTTTTTTTAAAAGATCAATAGAATTGATAAGCCACTAGCCAGGCTTATCAAAAACAATATGAAGAAGCCATGAGTGGCTAATATCAAAAATGTAAAAGGGAACAACACTATTGGTCCCACAAACAGTAAAAGAATAATAAAGGAATGTTATGAACAACCTTATGTCCACTAATCAGTTAACCCACACTAAACAGACTTGAAAGACATAAACTGGAAAAACTCACAGAAGGAGAAACAGAAAAACCTTGGTATTAATTAATAACCTGGGAGATAAGAAGACACCAGACCCGGTGGTTTCATGGGTGAAGTCTACCAAACATTTAAGGAAGAACTGAAACCAATTGTCCACAATCTTTTCCAGAAAATAAAGTACAGGAGACACTTCCTAACACATTTCATAAGGCCAGCATTAAATTAATTTAAACTCATGTTAAAGACATTACAGGAAAGAAGAGCTACAGAGTAGAATGTCTGATTGAATTCTATTGATGCCAAAATCTTCAATAGAATATTAGCAAGTGGGCTCAAGAATGTATAAAATATACAAAATGAAGTATATATTATTACCAATTACCAGCTTTGGTGTCACCTTCACTGTTTCATGCACCACCCTCTCAAGGGCAGCCCACAGAGATACTGACCCTGCTAGTTTTCATCTGTCCTCCCAAGCCTTCCTTTGAAATTTTGATGGGAGCTTCCATGATCCCTTAACTCAAACATTCTGCATTCCTTCAGAACCAGTACCACATAGATGATACCAAGGTCTCCCGCCAGCTCTTGCAAAACCTGGACCCCCTAAAATCATGGTTGAAGCAGCTTTTGAGTGCCCATATGACTCAGCCAGGTACAAACAACTTCCTAGGACCAGCATGCAAGCAAGGTGCCCCTATGATCCCTTCTGAAAGGAATCTTCTCTTCTGTACCCTGGAGCTTTTAATAGGTGTGGTCTTGCAAATTCCTGAGATGCCCTTGAGCTATCTTTTCTATGTTCCTGTGAAAAGCACTTAGATCTTTTTGGGGACTCTAATCTCTTCAATAAGCATGTCTTCCTCAGCTCCAGTTTCATATGCATTTTTCTGACCAAATTTTTCTTCTCACAGTAAATCTGGCCAAAAGCTACCAGCAATAGCCATGCCACTGACTGAATGCTGTGTGGCCTTAAAATTTCCTCCACCAAATTAATTGATCCAGCTCCCTTTAAATCAGCCTCACAGAAAGTCTCCAGACATGGGGAAAATATGCACAACTTCTTTGCCAGACCACAATGTAAATGGCCTCCAGTCCAATTCCAAATAAAATCCTCACCTCTGAAACCTCATGTGTTCAGTCCACATTCCTATCAGCTTTCCAGTCTTCTGAGCTCCCAACGGAATCACCCATTAAGCTCTGTTTACAATATTCTAAAGTTTTTCCAGCTTGCACCTCTAAACTTTTCTAAATTTGTCTGGCAAATAAACTCCAAAGTCTTCTGAGCCACATAGTCAGGGTAGTCACAGCAACTATCCCACTTCTTAGTTCCAATTTTTGTTTTAGTTAGCTTTGCATTACGGTGACCAGAATAAGTGAGAAAAACCTAGAAGAGTATAAGTTTATTGGGAGCTCATAGTTTCAGAGGCCACAGCCTGCAGATGACTGACACCATTGCTCTGAACCCAAGGAGAGGCAGAACATCATCAGGAAAGAGCTCAATGGAGGAAAACCGCTCAACTCACGGCAGGGTTAGGAATCAGAGAGAGAGGGAGAGAGGAAGGGGCTTCCAGAAGAACAACTTCCAGGGCATGCCCACAGTCAACCACCTGCTCCAACCACACCACACCTGCCTATGGTTACCACCCAGTCCTTTCGACCCAGGATGAACTGATTAGGCTACAGCTCTCACGATCTGATCACTTGACCTCTGAATATTCCTGCATTAACAAGAGCTTTTGAGGAACATCTCATATCCAAACCATAACCAGGTCTGTTTATAAAGCTTTCCAAGGCCAATGGGAAATGATGCTATGACTCTGAAAGTGCTATAAGATGTACAGCCATTAGCCTTGGTCTCCCACCCCTTAGAGCTTTGCTCCACAGTGAAAGAAGGAAAAGAGCCCTTGAACATATATTATATTCTCTTTAGGGCTCTTGTGTGACCAAGATGGATAATATACTTCAATTTTTATATAATATGTAAATTAGTTCAATGTAATCCTTGAAAAATCAATTTTTGAAAATTAAAATCTATTTTATATGTATTTAAGGAGCCAGATATTCATGAATAAGTCTTCCTATTTCTGTTAGAAAAGATCCAACTTTTACATATTGAATTTACTTAGGTAACGGAACAATCTAGGTTTCCTTTGTTAGGTTGTATTGGGCGGCTGCAGAGGGAGGGAGCACGGTCACCCAGCAACACACTGTGCCAGAAGTGACCAATGAGGCAGACCTGCTGACCCTGATGTCCACCTTGGGTCCACCTTTTCCTGGGCAGAACCCCTTGACCCCCTTCCTCTGTATAAAAACCCTGAGCAGCCAAAGCCACGTGCGATTTCCCCTGGGGGCTGGAGATTTCACCCCAGGACACACATTCCAATAAAATCAAGCTACCACTTTTGTCTGACTCTGGAGAGTGCACTCCTTTTCGCCCGCCGCCGCCTTTGGAAGCTTTACCCGCCAGGCTCCGCCGACCCTTCCTCGAGTTTTACATCCTTAATTCCTACTATAACTTTCATTGCCCAGGAATGAGCACCAGAGAGTGGCAGACATGTGTAAGGCACTGCCCTGACCTTATGGAGTTCCATGGAACTGTCCTTAGTAGCTCTCAAACTTTGACTTGATATTTTTGTACTTTCTAATAAGCCACCCCTTCTGCCATTAGTTCTTAAGGACTTGACCCTAGTGATAAAGACCAAGATGAGAATCTCATAAGATTTGTTTACATTGGCTTACTTGGGACTCACAAAAAATTCTGAAGATGGTGGAGACTACTAGGAAGAGAAGGAGGAGGAGGAGGAAGAGGATTAATTGTATAAATGAGCAAGGCATGGCAGATCTGAGCCTAGGCCAGGTCTGAGCCCCAAGGCTGGTGACTTCCACTCTCCCTACCCACAGCTGCCCAGCCCACTAATCCATGCTCACCAGTCACACCTCCACCATCAAGCCAAGTCACCAGGTCACCCAACATCCTTAATTACTGACCAGATATGTCTCTTTTCCTCCTGTCTGAAAAGAGTGCAGTGGCTGAAACAGACTAAAAAATATTAAATCCCTCAATTCAATGCAACTGTTCAAATATTTGTGGAGTAATCTGTGCAGAATATTGGAGGAGCTCAGAGTTAGGTAAGAGCAAACAAATTGCAGCCTGTTGTCATTGAGGTGCAAAACCACACCCAAGGGTTAACCACACCCACAGATCTGTGAAGATTTGTGTTGTCCTTGGTCTGGAGGCAAGGAGATTTCCTGCAGGGGTGAGGGACTTACGTTGGGTGTTGGAAGCAAACAGGAGTTCACCAGGGTTTCAAGAGGGTGGTAAGCATCCGTCAGCTCACCAGACTGGTTTATTATGATATGTCACAAGTTACCTTGGAATGGAGGGACTGAGATTCCTTTCCCTAGCCCTGCCTGGACAACTCCTTGAAAAATCACTGACTCTGAGGGTCTCACCTCCTGCTCTCCTGCCCTCCTGCCCTCCTGGGGGATAGAGCTCACTTCAAAGCAGGTTGAGAATGAGGTACCTATGCACAGTCCTGAACCCAGGACACAGAGTTTTGGAGCCTTGCCATGTCAGAGTCTGGCAGTCACCCTCCCTGCCTGCTGCCATTGTGTTCACCTGCTCCCTCCCAGGCACAATTCCTGGGCTCCATCCTTCCAACCTCAACCCTTCCCAGGAGCTCAGAAAGCCCAGTGCTATCTGGGCCACAGCCTGGCACAGTCCCTCCAGGAGAAGGTGATTCTGTCTTCTCACCCTCCCTCCAGCAGGTCTTCAGGGACAACTCAAGGCCACACTCCAAAATCTCTCCACAGTGGCCCAGCTGAGAGCATGTCGACACACTCACCTGGCCACACCCTCTGCTGATACCCTTCAGGCAGACCCTGCCCAGAGACTCCTTGTCTTCTTGCTGATTGTCCTTCCTCTCCTTCTGTGGGTTTCTACGATTGTGTTACAGGCAAGAGACCAGATTCAATTAATCTTTCCTAAAAGCAGAGTTTTCTCAGCATCCTTTTGTCATCATCGTCCCTGTCATCCTCACCCACCCCCCCCAACACCACTGCAGGAGAAAACTTAGATTAACTTTAAGAGAGAAATAAACAAGATTAGGAAAAGAGTGGGGTCATTGCTAACAGGGAAGAGAAATAATGTCTAATGACTACTATGCCAGGTGAGCATTAATTTAATAATGGAGAAATTAAATGCTGGAGAATAAGAGTTGAGTTGCCATATAGAGTTGAGTTTTAGAGAACCATGAGCTATTGTAATATCTAAGTTTTTATCATTGTTTGGGAGTTTCTGTTTGTTTGTTTTGTTTTGCCCTCTTAAGAACCAATTTTTACTCCTGTGGAAACAATATCCCCTCTTGAAAAAGTACACCATATCGAAAAAAATTGTACCATGTTGGAAAAAATCTCAGGTAAACAATTATGTTAAAACGTGACCCTCGACTGGCCCCTTTCTCCAACCATGCGTCCACTGTGGTCTGCAGAAGGCAGGCTGAGTGCCCCCACCTCCTCTCCATCTTGTCCCCCATCCCAGCTCTGGCTGGGCATTGCCTCCCACTTGTTTCTACCACTACTTCAAACTCAGTTTTCCCCAAATTGCAAAGCTCCTCTGCATGGGTAGAAGAGCGATGCCTCCGGAATCCCTCTCAGAAAAGTGAGGCAGGTTATCCCATGGCAGGCATGCTCCCTGTGCTGGGAGAGCATCCTGCTGGCCCAGGACCCCGCCCTTCCCAGGACTCAGCAAGCCCATCCCTACACACAGCCCCATGGTGTGGAGGAGGTTAACCAAACTGTGAAAGTAGGTAACAGCTCACTGTTTATAGTCCCTGTAATTATTTACTAATTAAAAAGAACCACAACTGTTTATCAAGGGATTGAGTATATATTAATGGTTGGCAGAGCTATTTGTGTGATACTTCAGATGGGGGAACTAAATATTACTTGACACCTTACTACAGAGCTTTCTGACAGGGCTTTAAATATCAATCAATTATTTAAAGTTCCACATATATTGACTTTTTTTAATTACAGAGCTTTCCAGAGCTGAGGGAGTATAAAAGAAGAAAGAATGAGCTTGCTGCAAAGAACACTCCATTTGTCTCAGAATTTGATCTATTTCCTTTCTCCTTTATTAAGACCTCGCTTTGTTTTATAGATCCTACAATCAGGTGTCGATTTGTTTCCAAGACGTGGTGTTTGATTATTTTTTCTCAGGGCAAGAACCTCTCCACCTTAATTGGCATGCCTGGGATGGATGGAGTCTTCCAGAGAGGGCAGTTTACCATTACTTCTGTGGTGCTGGGAAGCATCTGGGTAGCCCTCCCTCACCCCAACATTCACTCTAACTCTATCAAGAGTATCACATCAAAGAAGGGAGAACCAGAGTGTGCTAAATCTTTCCCACGTTGGGAAATAGTAACTCACATTGGAAAATAGAACAACATTTATGGAAACCATTATGCATGGAATTTTATTTTTTAACAAACAATAAATGGAAATCCTAGAGACCATATTTCTCCATCCTATAGCACCCCACAATTCAGCAGGCAAGTGATTATTTATGAGCATCAAGTCTTGTGTTGGGCACTGAAAACACTGAATAAGGCAGAATGGCAGTCCTCAAAGAACTTACAGTCTACCAGGCAAAGACAGCCAACTAATACTTAGGTAGATAAGAGGGATAATTTCAGACATGGAGAAGACACAACAAGTATATCCCAGGGAGGTGATCAAGGATATCCTTGCTGAAACAGTGATCTTTGGGATAAAAACTGAGCAATGAGAAAAGCAGTCACATGCAGATGGGAGGAAAAGTTATGGCAGATGCAAAGGCCCTGAGACAGCTCAGGAATGAATTTGGCACATCTGAGAGAACAAGAAGGTGAGTAAATTAGCATGAGGCCAGAGCATGGACAGGAGCCTGGGCTCTCAGTGAGCAGCTGTGCTCTTTCCTAGGTGTTATAAGAAGCCCCTAGAGGGTTTTTGGCAGGGATTCCTTTTTATTTCAGAAAGAGCACTCTGGATTCTGGATGTGAAATAACCAGTGAAGAGACTATTGCTGTAGCTCAGGAAGAAGATGAGCTAGGTCGATGCAATGAGCTGATAAAGAATGATCAGTGGTTGTTATGGTTTGGATCTTTAATGTCTCCTGAAACACTCATGTATTAGGCAGTGCAGAAGTGTTCAGAGGTGAAAAGGTTGGATTAAGAGCTGGAACCTCATTCATGGATTAATCCATTTGATGGATTAATAATTTGAATGAACTACTGTAGGCAGGTGGGTGTGTGGTTGCAAGGGGGCATGGCCTGGGCTCTATCTGTCCCTAGCACCTTCCTCTCTCTGATTCCTGGCTGCCATGAGTTGAGCAAATTTCCTCTGCCATGACCTTCCACAATGATGTCCTGCCTCACCTCAGGCCCAGAGCAATGGAGTTGGTCAACCATGGACTGAACCTGAAACCCAGAGCCCCAAATAAGCTTCTCCTCAAGTTGTTCTGTGTTTGTTTTTATTTTTCTTTTTGGTTATACATGACAGCAGAATGTATTTTGACATATTATCTCTGAGTTGTTCTTGGCAGTTATTTTAATCACAGCAACAAAAAGCCAACAGTGGTCAGGGTCCAGGTGGAGTCAGCTGGACTTCAAGGACTAAAGACAGAGATGGCCAAGCTGGGCAGGGAAATGATGCACACCCTGAGCCAGGAAGTGGTTTGTAACTGGGTGGAACCTGGCTCTAGTTAAAGTAAAGTGTATAAATAGAAGATTTGAGGTATAGTAAAACCAACAGACCAGGAGGTCATGGCCATTGAAAAGATAGCTTTTTCCAGTTCCCAAAAGGAGGTATGGCACCTATACGGGGCCACATGGGGAAACACACACTTGTGATCAGTCCTGAGGCAAAGGGAATGAGGAGAAAATGTGGATAGGAGCCTTTAATGTGGTTTCCATGGCAAAAACAAAAGAGGGTAAGCAGGTAACTAGGGTAGGGAATGGTGTTCGAGGGAGAGAGTCTGCATATCAAGGGACGCTCCTGGGTGAGTTCTCCCTATCCCTAGAAATTGACCGATCCTGGGAGGTGCTGTCCCTTCAGTGTCAGCAAGACTCTAGAAGTCAAAGTACCAAAATAGAGAAAATAGAAGACACAGTTAATACAGACCTCCATCCTCTCTCAGCCCTGCCCATGGGAGGAAATTCTGATTTGGGCAGCTTGCTTTCCCATCTGCACACACACATCTAGAGGCCTGGTCCCTCTTCCCCCCAGGCTCAACTCCCACTGTGATCCAATCTCCCACCACAGCCTCTGCTTGATGATGCTCCACCTGTCACCACTGTCCTAGCTGGTGGTTCTGATGCTAACAGTGACCTTTGTGGAGTGGAGGAGTTCAGGAACAAGGAACAGCAACATGCTCAACCCCAGCTGACACTGTCTCCAACCCTCAGGCATGTGCCAGTGATCCAATGCCTCAGTAAATAACTGTCCCACAGATCCAGCCACTCTACTCTCTAAGATCCAGAGCTGGCAATTCAGCTAAGGCATCCAATGTCTGTTAAAGCTTACTTGGTTGCTATTTTCTGGAAGGATGACCTCAATATCTGAGATTCCATTACAAGTAACATCATCTTAGGTCAAGGTCAGAGAGCAGGTCTCCCAGGATGTTCATCTTCTGGTTGGCCAGATACAATGGTGTGTCTTGTATAAGGACCACAAGAACCTCCTCAATCCTTTCTCACACTGAAACCTTAAAGACACTCCAGTCCTAGACTCACTAATGCAGGGCTGCATTGATCAGGGGCAGTGTCCTAACTGGGCATAGCTGGATGAAAGTCAATGAAGTCCATGATGAGAAGCAGGAAGTTCCAGCCTCCAGTTCTGGCTGAGCACATGCTCAGGCACTAACTTTCCCCAGCTCCCCCTCATTATACTGATTTCAAAGTACTGGCTAGTTGGGGAAAGATGGGCATGTATCTCACCTATGGATACTATGGACAGGATTAAAGGAAACAGAACATGAGCAACATCTCCATGCACACTTCAACTCCAGTGAGTCAAAGACACTTGGTATAACTGTGGTATTCATCTTTGAATGAGGAGTTGTATTATTTCTACATCTGTGGACAGTTGGGAGAAATGACTTCAGAACACATCAAGAATGATGTAGCTACATATCAACATATTAATAGCAAAGGACAGGTGAACGAAGGACTCCTTAGAGTCCCTAAGGCAGGGATTATTTCCACTGTTTTCATTCTGAGATCTTGTCTGTGATTATTACTTCATGTCAGAGACAACTCTGAGGGATTGTCTTAATTCACATTGTATTTCTATAACAAAATACTTGAGGCTAGGGAATGTATGATGTAAAGAGGTCTATTTCACTCATAGTACTGGAGATTCAAGTGCATGGCATTAGGGTCCGGGCAACGGTTTCCTGGCTATATCACAACATGGCAGAGAAGTAGAAATCTGCTGAATGTGAGAAGGAAAGATCATACGGCAGGACAAGAAACAAGAGGCCAGAGAGACATTTATTAGGCTCACTCTTTTTATAACATCTCCCTTCTTTCGAGAACTAATCCAGTTCCACAAGACCTTCATCAATACCTTTCAAAGATGGTGCTCTTGTGACCCAACTGCTTCCCACTATGTCCCACCTGTTAAAGGTCCCGCCACCTCATGACTACCACTCTGGGGACCAAGCTTCCAGCACAGGAACCCTTGGGGACACACACGAATCATATCCAAACCACAACAGTGATAAATACAAACCTTGGATCTTCCTGTTTCCTTCTAAAAGGCAAGCCCTAGTTCTGCGAACAGTCTTGCAGAGCCATAAATCCAGGTAGCATTTTTATTAAATGAGTAGCTCATCTTCATGCCTGAAGCACATTTATTTCTGAGAGGTGACACCAGGAACTAAGTTTTGGGCTAAGGAATCTGGCTCACTATTTGCATGAACTTGAAGAAAGAAAAATCCCCTGTGCCTCAGTTTCCCCATATATCGAGTGGTGGCTCTAACTCCTGTCTTTCAAAGTGTATGTAAGTATTATAAGACTCAAATTAGAACATGGAAAGCAGGAGCCCACCTGATAAATGAAAGGAACCATTAGTCATTGAGCACAATTAGCAGATATTGGTCAATAGAATTGATTATTTAAAAAAAAAAAAATGACTTAGGAGGCCCCCTCCATCCCTGCAAAAGAAAAATTGACTTTATTGTAAAGAAAAATGTGATTCAATCTAGTTATGTCCAGTCGGTTAGTCAGCCCTATTCTCTGTGTGTAATTCATCCTTTGAGCAAATGAAATGCAAAGATTCACTGGAAAATGTGCCAATTCTCATGATGGCATTAAGCTGCAACCACTCCATTTGACAGACAACCATGACATCAGCAGGGACCTGCTCCCGGCTCCCTACCCCAGGATTGCTGTGGCCAAATTCTCTCATAGAACTTTCTCACCAACACCTTTTCCATCAGTCTCCATTATGTCCCCAATATTATTCACAGTTCTGCTAACCATTGATTTCTACATTCAAGAGAGAAACACTTTAATTAACAGAACAATAAGAATCTATTGGAATATTTTTCATGACTCAAATCTGCTGAAGAAATGCAAAATGTTAATTTTGGAAAGTATCAATATGTCCTCTGCAGATAATACACTGTCCACTGCCTGGTACGTTTTAAAGGGATTAGAGACAAGCATGAGGCATGTGCAATTATGGGCCTTGTGAAATATAGACACAGCGTCTTTTGTTAATAAAAGAAACTTGGACACCCAAAGAGTATCAGCTAGTGATATAAAAGGAGCTAATTATCACAGCAGACTGGGGCAGCAGTCTTCAGCACATAGATAGCGCAGCATTCCTTCAAAGACGTGAGTGAAAAGGATTTTTTTTTCCTGGAAAACACTTCACAGAAGGGAAACACATAGATAAGGTTTTTGGGGGGTTGTTTGGTTTATTGTTTCTTTTTATTTGTTTCTCTATTGTGTGTGTGTGTGTGTGTGTGCGTGTGGTGTTGTTGTTGTTGTTGTTGTTACTAGGAATTGAACTTGGGGGTACTCTACCACTAAGCAAGATCCCTAGCCCTCTTTTTAATTTTCATTAAGAAGGGTCTGGCTGAGTTGCTGAGGCAGGCCTCAAACTTGCTATCTGTCTGCCTCATTCTCCTGAGTCACTAGGATTGCAGGTGTGTGTCGTACTGCTAGCATTCATCTTGCATGTGTGTTAAGGATGGTCACCATCTTTCTGGGCACCATCCAGCCTCTCCACCCCAAGCTGGGACTCCAATCTGTTCCCCACCATGCAGCCTAAAGGGCAACTTGACCACATCACAGCTTCAACCTTCATGTGCCTCTCAGTAGCCCCCAAGATGCAATCCAAACCCCTTCTTGCAGTTCACAAGGTTTGTGTGACCTTAGCCCAGTGAGTCCCTCAGCTTCTCTGGCCCCTGGGCCCTGTTTCTCCATGCCTCACCAGCATTACCTCCCCTGCACATGCCGTCTCCCATCTCCCCGCCTGGCTGCCACCAGCTCAGATGCATTTCCCGAATCTGATTTCTGGGCATGCCTCTCTCTGTTTGGGTTGCTATAACAAATTACCTTAAACCAAGGAGCTTATAAATATCAGAAGTTATTATACATAATTTGGAAGCTGGGAAGGTCAAGATCAAGGAGTTAGCAGATCCTGTAACTGGAGAGAGCCCACATTCTGGTTCATAGATAGTGGCTTCTTGCTGTGTCTTCACATGGAAGAAGGGGTAAAGTGTTTTTCAATCAAGTCTCTTTTATAATTGCATTAATCACACTTATGAGTGCTCTACCCTCCTGACCAAATTACTATCGAAATATATCAACTTCTGGCTAGGATTTCAATATTTGGATTTTAGGGAAACACAAATATTCAGTATATAACAGAACATCATGGTTATGCTTCCTAAAGATTTACCCCAATATATAACATACAGGTACTCAAACAAGTGTATGTGCGCCCATGTCCACAGGAGCGTTATTCACGATAGCCGAAAGGCAGAAACCCCTCAACTTCCCACTAATAGATAAATTGTGATATAAACATGCAATGGAATGTTTTTCAACCTTGAAAGGGCATGAAGCACGGATACATGCTATGAGAATGAACCTCCAAAACGTCATACTAAGTAAAAAGAGCTAGATAAAAAATTCCATTTCTATGAAAGATCCAGAATGAATAAATCCATAAAGACAGAATGCAGATTGTGGTTTCCAGAGTTCTAGAGGAAGGGAGAAACGATGAGTATGAGGTTTTATTTTGGAGTCATGGAAATGTTTTGAAACTACACAAATGTGGTGATTGTACAACACTGTAAAGTACTAAATGCCATAAAACTGTTCAATTCTAAATGATTAATTTTTTATCCTTTTCCATTTAACATTTTAAATTTTTTAATGGTGTATTATAATTATACATAATAGTGGGATTCAACCCACAACAGAAGGCAAGCTGAAATGCCAAGGAAAGCCAAGTCGTGTTTCCAGCCAAGAAACACGTCTAGGATCTGTAGGATGTGGGTGGCAAAGGAGTCCTTCAGAGGACTCGAAAGAACAGCAAAAGGTAGGAGGGACAGAGTGGAGGCACAGGAATCTAGGAAGAGGGCCCCTGAGTACTGTGCCAACAGAAAGTGCTATTTTTCTGCACATCTTCCTTCCCCTTCTCACCTTTTTTCCCATCTCCCTCATCCCATGTCTCTCCTGAGGCCAGACATTGAGGGGGTAGCAGGACAACTTCCCCTCCCTGGAGAAGGTTTATCAGCTGGACCCTTGTGATGTGAGCCACTACGGGGACAGCTCTTCCTACAACCCCACAGGGAGGTCACTTTCCAAGCCAAGCTTGGGTCACTCCCGGCTGTGTGTGTTGAAAATGACAAAGCACCCCTCCTCTTTGCCTTCTTACCGGCCCTGCACTCTCTGAGCCAGAGGTTCTCAGGGTTTTGTTCCCATAGTTTAGTTTAACAAAGTAAACTGCAGAGTTGGTGAGACGCACAGGGCCAGGACACCCCCAGGCAGCGGTACTGCAGCTGGTGCTGGAACAACATTTGGAAAACCACTACCCAAATGTCATTCCCCAAGCATTCAGCAAGTTCTCAAAGCCTTCTGGCATATGATAACTGTGTGACCGTGGAGAAGTCCTTCAACCTTCCTTTGCCTCAGTTTCCTTATGTGTAAAATGGGAATAATAATACTTCCCTGCTCTCACAGGATGGTTGTAAAGATGACTGAGCTCACATAGACATTTAGGACAGTGCCAACACTAGTAAGTGCTGTCTGTATTTGAGGTTGCTATTGTCACCTTCCAAAATGACACTCCATTCCACTGCACAGGATTGTATTAACTGCTATATTCATAGGGTCTAAGGGGAACCCTGCTAATTTCCTCACAAGAAAATGGATTGGCTGCAGTTGTTTCTGCCAATATCCCAGTTGGACATTTCAATTTAGATGGCAGCTGTACACTTCTCTTCACAGGTGAGTAAATTAATCAGGCAACTTGGAGTGATAACTCATCTCCCGAATGTTTCACCCTGCATCTGCTCCATACTTACTGCAGTTCTCCTTGCCGACTTTGAACGCTGTTCTCCCTTTATCCAGTGTTTCAAATTCACACCAGGTTGTGGGGGAGGGGGGATTCAGAGGCTGACCTGTCCAGTCCAGGTGAATTTAAGTGTGGCAATTATTTGATTCTCATTTTAGAGGTCGTTGTCTTTACACCATAAGCTCCCTGTGTAACTCATTCCCTTATCCCCTGGGTTGACCAGAAATGTGAACCCTAATAAGCACCTCATAAGAGTTGGGATTCAGTCCTCACCTGCAAAATGAGATCAAGGGCATTGCCTTTGCAGGTGACATAAGGACCAAAAGTAAGTACCTGGCACCAGGTAGACACTCCATAAAAATGGCCATCCCCCAGTGTCTACTGCTGGACTGTGCTTGCTCGTCTCTCCCCCAGTGCTATAAGGCAGGACCATGCCCTGTCATCTTTGATTCCCCAGTACTCAGCACAGTGCCTGGAACATGATAAGGGCCCAAAAGTACCCACGGCATGTGAGCTAAGGGCTCTAGGTACCTGAGGTATGGTGCTGCCTTCCTCCTTGAGGGAAGCTGGTTCAGTTCTGAGGAGGAAAGTCAATCATTCTCCCAGGATCCATTGTCTGCAATGGCATATTGATTGCTACAGAGTAGCTTCTACTCTCCAAGGCAATTGTAAATTGATCATTTGATGATTTGTTCCAGTACCTTCTCACTTTTCCTATTAGGCTGACAAATATCTGATTCAAGGTCCATCATTGCTGAGGGTGGGTGCTCCATGCCTAAAACTCCTTAGAAGCTTCCAGGTGGGTGGGGCAGAGCTGTCAAGTACAATCACAATTTTGCTCTAAGCCAAAACAAGTTCCTCCTTCTAGTCTTTGATCTCTGTAAAACAGTGGTTCCCAAAGTGTGTCCCTGGATGAGCTGAATCACCTGGAGAATCCATTTAGAAATGCAAATTCTCAGAATCCAGCCCAAGTCAAATGAATCTGAAACCTGTGGGAGGGGAGCCCACCAATTTGTATTTAATGAGCCTTCCAGATGGTTCTGATGCACACTGAAGTTTGACAGTCGCTGCTGTTAGGAGTCCACAGAAAGAAATTTGGACAGAGACTGTAACCCTCTTGTAAAAGGTTAAGTGGAAACCAGTGCACATGATTTATTCAGTCTACTGACAGGATGCCGAAAGTAAAAGGAGGGGAGAAGGAGGAGAGCGAGAAGAAGGAAGAGGACAGGGAGATCAAGAAGAGAGGGAGAAAATTAAAATCTCCAGGTGCATTCAGCAAATGCACTCTATTTTCTCAGGGACATGATGGCAAACACAGTACCCCTAGTCCAGCCTCATGGAGACTGTGGCTGCGGAGGGAGCCAGGCCTCCACCAAAACACACACAGTCACAAGCTAGACTAAGAGGTATGGAAGCACTAACAGGGTTGACATGGGCAGCAACATGATAGGCGAAGCTGACCCATCTACAGGGTCAGCTGTGGGTATGAGACCTGTGCTGACCACTGGTGGACACAGGAAGGAGGAGATGAGAGAGAAGCACAATGCATGTGTCAAAATGAAACTCAGCATGTTCAAGTGTCCAGTTAGTCTCAGGCATGCTGATCTGGAGTACCTTAGGAAGTCCTGAATGTATCTCTGGAGCTGGCAGACCACAGGGAAGGAATGCAAACCACCCACCTGGTGGACACAGGTAGAGGGGTGAAGAACTTGAGACATTCAGCTCCTGGCTTGCTTGGTCAGTTTGTGTAGGACAGGAGAGACCTAGAATAGGAAGGGTGATGTTGGACAAGGAGGGATAAGGGTTCACAGTTGGGGTGAGGTCCAGGAGCAGAAAGAAGGGGAGGAATCCAGAGCTCAGGAGACTTGGCTTCAGACTGAGAACAAGCACAGCCCTGCACTGAAACAAAGAGGGAAGAAAGAATGGCCCAGATATAAGCTGACTGGCATTGATTGCCAGATGCTGAAGAAATCTCCTGCTTGCCTTCCATTTTCCCTGAGTGGTAGGTAGATATCACCCATGAAAGGTGAGGGAGGAGCTGCAAGTGGGAAGACAATGCAGTCATCTTGAATTGTCGCAGAGAGTGGAAGAGGAAGCCATACCAGCAAATCAAACAGGATTGCTAGATTGCAGGGCAGACTGGTGAGGTACAATCTGTGCCTCTGCCTCTGCCTCTGCCTGGACATACCCAGAGCAAATGTCCCTGACACCTGCCTCCAAGCTGCGAGGAAAGGCTGGAAGCAGGGAGGGATTTCACAAAAATGTCTATAGCTATGTTGCTCCGGGTGTCAGCCTTGGTAAACCTGGACTCAAATCAGGATTTAAATGGCGACTCCAGGGCAGCCCAGGCACCTCCAGAGCCCCATGTTCCCCACATGTAGAAATGGGGTGACCGCACAGCTTGCATCGATGCCATTGGAAACACCCCTGGTGCCAGCACCACACTAGACAGCAATCATAAGTATGTAGTTGACAGTGGTGGCTGATGAAGTCATCCTGTGGGCCTTTGTGTCAGATTGTCACAAATGTGTTCAATGAACCACATGCTGGAAGAGGTTCCCACTTTAATAACCTTTCTCTTGCCCTAATCCAAACACCTTAAGCATTGAACCACAACAATGCTCAACAATGCTCAATGGCTTAAGTGGCCATTCACTTTAAAAAGACATATCTGGATTTTCTAAGCCTCTGGAGTCAGCAAAGCTGGTCTTCCTTAAAGATGCTCAAATGCACCTGGCTGACCCAGGTCCCCAGGGACTGAGTCTGATGACAGCAGATGTGGTTTGAGCCAGGAAATGCCCCGACCCGGTACTGCAGGCTCAGGCTTTTGTTCCCTATTAGTTCTTATTGTCCCTGGGTTTGCAAAGCAGAAGGAAAGGAGCATCATCCAGCATTCAGAGAGCCGCAGAAGAAAGAAATCAGTAAATTGCTAGGTTCCACAGGAAGTGGCCTTCAAAACCTGAGGCTGATCTCTCAGGAAGTGTGGCAGCCCATCTCACAGTAGCCCCATTAAGGAGCTTTGAAAACTCTCTTCAACACCTTATTTCAAGGCTGATCTCTAATCAAGCCTGCACATCTAAGACTATATAAATTAACACTCTCATTAGAGCCCAGTAGCTACAGGTTTGGTACAAAACAGACCTATTTAAATGTAAATTTTGACATTCAGCTCAAGACTAGAAAAGAAATAGTTTCTACACCTCAGCACTGGGAAGGAGAATGAGGATTAAATATTAATTCTTTATGAAGGAAGACTTTTTAATCATGTTTACTTTCAGACCATCACGGTTCGGGGTCTTTTTGTTGTTGTTATTCTTTAGTGGAGAATATTGGATTTTTAATTACCTGAATCTCAGAGACAGCATTCACGCCTCTCAGATTCTCCCTCATGGCCACAGATAGTATGATTAAGTGTAATTTTGTTAAAAGTGTAGCTCCAAGCACTGTTAATTGACAGAGGTCCTGGAGAAGCTGAAGATAATGCAGAAATGAAAACATGTAATTCTGGCTGAAAATGAAAAGAAAACCCTGCTCAGTCTAATAAATCACAGTAGCAATAAAGCACACAGTTCGTAACCACCCTATTTCCTACCTATTGAGTTCTGCTGACAGTCCTGGCAGAAGTGTGGTTATTCCAAAGCTCTAACAGCAATGTGGTTTCCATCTCTGGGGAGGAAGGAGGGCTTTGAAGCAGATATCCTGGGTCCCAATTGCCTTGTCCTCCAGTTACTGAGTGACACTCTGTGAGACATATCTGAGCCTCAGTTTGCTCATCTGCTAAGTGGGGTGAGGATCCCTCCCAGAAGGATGCTGTGAAGCCTCGTTGTGATGCCCAGAAATGCTGGCTCATACCCAAAGGCACAGCAGAGTGCCGGAGTCGGGGCACACTCTCCCTCTTCTTGTTAGTGGTCATGTGACCTGAGGGTATTGCCTAACTGTTATGATCCGAGGTCCTCTTCTATAAGACAGAAGAGGCCCACCTTCCCAAAGAGCTATGTGGGACATATAGATGTAGGAATTGCCGACTCTTTCCTCTCCCTCATGGCTACCCCTGCTCCCATAAGGATATCCAGTGCTTGGGGACATCCTGTGGGAAGTGGAAAGCAGTCAAACATAAATTTCCACTTTCAAAGACGTTGCTGTCTACTCAGAGCACATGTCCCTGCATACATCTGTGAGCAGAGGAAACAAGGCCAGATGCCCACTGCTAAGTCTCTAAAGGGTGGGCAATATAGCCAGAGCCTAGGACAAACCCAACCAGGTGCCTGTGAGCCCTGGGTACTGACCATGAGGTCAGCACTCCATGCACCTCAGGTATACACACAGATACACATGTATGAACACATATACCTTATCATATACACACACACATATGAGTGGGTATATGCACACACACCATATTAGACCACACACATATGTATGCATGCATGTGCACAAACACAACACATTTGTTGATTGATGAATCCAATTGGCTAATAGCTCTTACGAAGCCTTTCCTTAATTTAAAAAAAAAAAAAAAAAAAAGGAGCTTCCACTGGGATACAAGATAAATGAGATCACATCTTGCTTTCCAGATCCTCATGGTCAAGTCAGGAGCAGGGTGTTCAACCCTCATAAGAACATTCCAGCATCAGCAGGAAAGGACTACACAAGACCTAATATCCCCCAAGACCAGACTTGGTGCTTCTATGGCTTAAAGAAGGTGGTGCTGGAGAGGGCAAAGGCCAAGGCTCAGAGCCCTGCATCCCAAGATGAGGGCCTTAGGTTTTATCGAGGCTGTCTTAATATAGAAAGGAGTAACTACGCAGCTTAAATTTTAAAAAGAATAGATTCTGTTCAGTGTAGATGTTAGGCCTCAGGAGACCCAGTAGGCAGGGACCCCTTCATGGAGAAGCTGTAGCAAAAGCCCAAGTTTAGGAAGACAGTGTCCAAATGCAAGAGATGGCAAGGGGCAAGGGGTGTGTTTGGAAATATCAGAGAGATCTAGATCAGGGGCTTGATAAGCTACAGCATGTATAAAATGGAAGCAGATGCTGTGAGGTCTGGGTATAAGACATTTATTAGCCATCAAGAACTCACAGATGGAGAAAAAGCAGGACTGGACAGAGTACAGAGCCCTAGCCAAGCAGCAGACCCTTTGAAGCACATTACCTATCAAAATTGTGCCCCACCATGCTGGACTCAGCAGCCCCCTCCTGGCCCCAGATGAGAGCCCAGAGGGACTGACAGTGGGCTGCTGCCCACACTCCTTTCTGGAGTAGGTCTGGGAGGTCATCTCCACGTCAACGACAGGTTTGAGAAAAGGGCCATGTAGCGATGACCCTGCATCCCTTCCTGGGCACGGGAGAAGTCAGACTCAGTGGTCTGAAAGCAGTACAAGGCCCTGACTGCAGGAGACGGGGAGAGGCTGAGGGGCTGCTGAAGTTGCCCAGTGAACAACCAGAAATGCTCACTGCTATGCATTCCCATTTCCTGGCAGAGTACTTATAGTGGGCAGAACTAAGCCTTTCCGTTCTAGAGTCTGGCACAGAACTTTGGATTCTATGACTTTTAACAAGGAGAATGTTCTAGGATGTATCAGGAAGAATGAGTGGTACCTTGAGAAATTTAATTGCAGATCCTCTTAGTCTACTAATACCTGAATAGGGCAAGGTCATATGTCTTCATTCAGTGAACACAGAGCATTTGTTGTGTGCCTTTCCATTGTTGTGTTCATGTTCAGTGTGTCTATTGTGTGCCTTCAGGGGCCTGAGAGCATAAACTCAAAGAGGCTCCTCCTGAAGACCCACTAAGCCCCCCCAAAGCACACAAGTACACATGGGGCAATGCTCAGCCAAATTAGGAGCAGACAAGCCAGGTGGGCCCTTCTGGGGCTATAGCTGGATGGATTGTGTCCACCACAGCCCTGACCACAAGTTTGCACAAATCACAAGGCAGTGCCAGGGATCTATCCTTCCATAGGTTTAAGTCTATTTTCTATACTATAACAAAATGCCACACACTGGGGAAATTATAAACAAAAGAAAAGTTTATTAATTAAGCTCACAGTTCTGGAGCCTGGGAAGGTCAGCAATATGCCACCAGCATCTGATGAGGGTCTCTGTACTGAGTTATAACATAACTAATGGCAAGGGAGCACACAAACGACAAAGAGAGCAGAAATAAGGCTGAAAAGAACACACGAGAACACAAGAATCCACTCCTGTGATAACTAACCCCCCACAATTATGGCCTTAATCCACCCATGAAAGTGGTGTCCCCATGAGCTAGTCACCTATTAAAGTTCTCACCTCTCAACACTGTTATGGTACTAATTAAATTTCAACATGAGTTTTGGAAGGAACATAAAAACCACAGCACCCTAAGATGAGCAGTTTATGATATTTGCACTGGCTCACATGAAGAGTTCACATGTTGTGCTTCTCTCTGGGTGTCAGATGTTTTTCTGGGACCTCCAAAACTCAGGTGCTTCTCCCTATGACTGACTCCCTGATCCACTCCCAGGGTGCTGAAAATTACCTTCTGTGATTAACATTAGGACCTCCAGGTCGAGGCCTTGCACAGTTGGCCCTGGGCACCATCAGGGTGGGCAGATGATGGAGTCATAGTTGGGTGGACATAAAGATACACAGAAATGTCTCCCCAAATATAGGTGCTTCCCCAAATATAGGTGCTTCTACAGGAACCCAGTGGCCAACACACAGTGTCAGGGCTCCCGTGGACCCTGATCAGGTCCATGAACAGACAACAGTCTTCATCTCGAACATTTCTGTCCTCTCTTCCTGGAGACCTTGAGTGCCCTGCTCATTTCAGAAAGCAGAGGGATGCTCCAGCAGGTGCCACAAGAAAAATAAAACAAGTCTAGCACAAGAATTCTGAAGGGAGCAAGTGCTACTTTGCATATTTGTAGTAAAGGGAATTGCTCCCCATGAAATTATATGGACTCCTCCTTTTATAGTCCAATGTGAGAGTGAGTTGTGAAATACTGGAAATTTCAAGATTTAATTAAAACCCAGTTCACTGCACTGAAGTTCGCTTACAAAATATAGCAAAGATTAATGGGAGATATCAAACCAAACTGTTTGTGCAAGACCTGTTGGGTCATAATTTATGGGGACAAGAGGAAAAGAGCAAGATCATTACCTTAAAATAAATTTACTGCTTCTCAGGCTAAGTAAAATGGAAATAATAAAAACCCTCGGGTCAGCTCAACTGCACCAGAATGAAATGGCAGGCTGGCCAGGTGGGTACAATCAATCAGTGGGTATTGTCAGGGCTGCCGGATGCTTTGCTGTACATACTGGGAGGAGATGGAGAGGAGGAAGGGGCCCTCCCTTATTTCATTTAATCCTGTCAAGGACTACCATGATGGCTGTCCCTGTTTTCCAGATGAAGAAACTAAGGCTCAGAGAGACCAGGCACCCAAAACCACACCACTGCTAGGTGCAGAGTTGGGATTTGGAACAGGCCATCTAGCTTAGAATACATGCTCCCTCATCTTAGTGTGCAGCCTCGCTTGCATCTACCCTTTTGAACTGACCTTCTAGGGGACAGGGCACTGGCCAAGTGAGCCAGTGCCAGCCCCAGGCACAGGCATTCTGCTCAGGGCCTAGGAGATAGTTGAGCAATGACCCCCAAAAGATATCCATGTTCTGATTCCTGGAACCCATGAGTATTGCCCAATATGATTGATTAATTTTATATGTGAACTAGGTTAGATTATTATGTCAGTTGTTTGGTCAAACACCAGTACAGACATTTCTGTGAAGGTATTTTTAGATGAGATTAACATTTAAATTAGTAGACTGTGAATAAAGCAGATCATGCTCCATAATGTAATTGGGTTTTTCCAATAAGTTAAAGTGAAAACTAAGGTTTCCTGAGAAGAAAGGGATTCTTTCAATAGTTGGTCTTCCAAGTAGAGCTGTGACAATTTCTTGGGTCTTCAGCCTGTTGGTCTGCCTTGCAAAATTTTGTACTTTCCAAACTCCATAATGGCAAGTGTCAATTCTTTTAAATCCCCACCCCAGTCTTTCTCAACTTATCAAGGAGGTCTTCTGTTTCTCAATAGATGATAAATATATGATAGATAGATAGACAGATAGATAGATGATAGATAGATAGATAGATAGATAGATAGATAGATAGATAGATAGATAGACAGATAGAAATGCTTCTAATTTACAATGGGATTATGTCCCAATAAATGCCTGACAAATTAAAAACATAAGTCAAAAATGCATTTCATACTGGCCTGGGCAATAACTTTCTCAATAGGACTCCTAAAGTTCAGTAAATAATACCATGAATGAACAAACAGAATGGCATCAAGTTTTAAAAGCTTCTGCACAGCAAAGAAAGCACTTAAGACCATTGAGAACCTACAAAATGGGAGAAAAATCTTTGCTATCTACTCTTCCAACAGAGGATTAATATCCAGAATATATAAAGAATTTTAAAAACTTACCAACAATAAAACCCCAAAAACCCATCCAATAAATGGGCAAATGAGCTAAGCAGACACTTCTCAAAAGAAATGCAAATGGACAACAACTATATGAAAAAATATTCAACATCATTAGCAATTACGGAAATGAAAATCAAAACTACACTCATCTCATTCCAGTTATAATGGCAAGCCATTAATTCTAAAAGTGGGAGACAATGTGAAGAAAAAGAAATACTTTCACACTGTTGGTGGGATTGTAAATTAGCACAACCACTATGGAAATCAGTATAACTGACATTCACAAAAATATTCACCGTAAGAACTAAGAACACAAGTGCTCTCCAATAATGGAAGGGACAAAGAAATGCTGACAGATATGGAATAAGATAAAGCAATGAAGGTCAAAGATAGGAAGACTATAACAGGCAGCAACCAGAAGGAACCCCACAAAGCACGGTATGGAAGAAGCCAGACACAGAAGACTACACACTGAGTAGTTCTATTGAAGTAACAGCAGAAAGAGGCAGAATTACGGTGTCAGAGGCTGGAATAATGGTTACCTTTGGGAGAGGGTATAGGTGGGTCAGGAGGACACAAAACCCTTAGTGATTATGAATACGGTGAAATTTTGTTAAAAAGTACCCTGAAATTAAAATATAAAGTGAAGGGAATCCCCAAGAAAAGGAGAGGAAAATGTAAGGAGATATTTTTAAAAATCGAAGATTCATCTGGAAGGTCTAATGTCAGGAGTTACAAAAGGAGAGGAGAGAGGATGCAGAACAGGGCTCCATGACTCTACTTAATGCCACTTGTTTTCCCATTTATGATAAGGCCAGGGTGCCTCCCAGTTCTACATCCTGATGATGCCATCTACAAGGAGGCTTAATTCACTCTCTACATCCACACTCAGAATCCTAAGAAAACTAGCAACTGGTTTAGGTAGACCCACCATTCACGAGTTCAGGTCAACTGTGGTCAAGGATAGGAACTGTAAAGGACAGAGTGGAGTAAGCCAAGGACAAACCTTAGGAAAAGGGACCATTCATTCACTCATCCATCATTAACTTCACAGTGCAAACACGGTCCTGGGCCAGACTCTGTTCTTCCAGCTGGGAAAACAAGGCTGGTGAAGCCATTGATGCTGACGGTCTGTCCTGTGGCCATGGTTGCCCGTTTGAGAATATGTCGTGCCGTAGAATGGGTTCAGTTGGCAGCCTCATTTGAACTAGAAGATACCAGAGGATATAGCTAGTAATTTCACAATGCTGTGAAATCTTGAGCTCTTGAATTCCTTGCTTTGCAATCATTTTTACACAGCTGATTCCCTTTGGTTGTTTTCTTCCGGGGGAAATAAAGGAAACCTAACTATTTCATAAGCTTCTGTTGGGTTTTTCATTTAATTAACTACACACATTGGAGCACCTGCACTGTGAATGAATGTCTCCGAGAGGAGGCAGCTGAAAGGGCAAGAGAAACGTGCACAAAATGGGATGAGGAGAAAACACTGAGGGAGAGTCATTGCTGTTGAGCTGAAACACCTCAATGTGTTTGCTAAGGGGAGGGCCTGCTCCCCCCTCTCTCCCCATGGTGCCTACCTGCAGAGGGACCCAGCGGTGCTGATGTCCCTATGCCTGACCAGGTCTTTCATCATTCAGTTATTTATCCCCAGAAGAGCAGAGGGGCTCAGCCTCTAGAGCAGTTGGAAGGATGCAGTCCTAGCTAGCCCCACCTTGATTCTCCCTGGACACTGTTCCTTGCTGTGCTCATCCACAGGGACCAGGCTGAGCCTCTCTGAGGAAGCCAATGGATGTCCAGCTCTGCCCAGTGACTCCATCTGTTAGTCAGCTTTCATTGGCTATGACCAAAATGCCTGACAAGAACGAGTTGTAGGAAGAAAAGTTCCTGCATGGCCAGTCGACTCCATTGCCCTGGGTCTGAGGTGAGGCAGAACATCATGGCAAAAGGGCATGGAGGGGGAAAGCTGCTCACCTCATGGCAGCTGGGAAGCAAAGAAAGAAAGAGAGAGGAAGAAGCAAGGGATAGATAAAGGCTAAGGCCACATCCCCAGGGACCAACGTCCTCTCGCCATGCCCCGTCTACCTACAGTTACCACCCAGGAGTCTGTTCAAATTATTTATCCATCAAATGGACTAATCCATGGATGAGGTTGCAGCTCTCATGATCTCATCTTTTTGCCTCTGGACATCACTGCTTTACCTAACACATGAGCCTTTCAGGGGGCATTAAAGGTGCAAACCATAACACCATCTAATGCTGGGATAAGGTATTATAGAACTGTTTCTAACAGAAGTAAATCCTAAATGTAGGCATCCCTGATCTCATCATTTGCCTCTTCCTTAACTGATTCAGAGGTTGGGATGCAGAGAAGGAAGGTATGTAATAGACTCCCTCATACTTTCAAAGTTTGGCTAACAAGAACCCCCCACAATTTCCCCGGGCCTCACATGTCTGGAGGAGTCTCAGCTCACTCGCTGCATTGAGTGATGCCCATATCTTGCATGACTGAGTCTCCTACCCTGCTGCTCCCAACCCTGGCCCATGTCTCCTGCTGGCACCCCGCATCACACACCCAAACAATCCTTTTCTCAGTGCTAAAAAGGGCCCTCCTTGTTGAAGGGCTGATGTGTCACCAGTCTCTGGGAAGCCTGGCGCACCCCAGCCAGATGTTCAATAACTATGTGTTCAACCACAGAGTGATGAGCCCTCAGCCTCCTCTACCACCCACAGAAGCCTGGATCAGCACTTCCCAAACTATCTGAGGATAAGAGCCAGTTTTATTCATTTCCAATAGGTTGCAGATTGAGAGTTTAACAAAATACCAGGGAAAAAATGGTACTCAAACACAACCCCTGAACATTTATTTTTAGATCCAATGCGACTACAAAGAATTGTCAGCAAGCTTGCTAGATGTGTGGCCTCTATTATGGCTATCTGCTTGTGTGCAGGTGGCCTATGCTGGGGGACCTGCTCCATCAGAAGCCCACGCTGTGTGGCAGTGTACCCAGATAGCACTGCCTGCCCAGGAGAAGGGGGTACCCACACTGGGGCCTCTTCAGCCTCTGCAGGTGAGCTCAGGCTCGACTCTGGCCCTTCTGCTTGCTCTGCAGTGTCCAAACTCAGCACCCACCAGCTCTGACCAGTGTTCCTGAAATTAATTGCTTTTCTGGAGCTATAAAATTAGCTTCCAGAGGAAAATATTAAACTCTACTCTCAAAAAAGAATGATCTATGCTCTTTAGAAGAGAAAAAACAACAGGACTGCTCTTGACTTCCCAAAGTGATTTAGATCTCAGCTTAGTTTCAACCCAGGGGGGAAAAACAGAATAAATAATCATCAAAAGAACTGCTGAAAAAGGCCTTCCTCTCCTGACTCTGGGAAGCCAGGTCGGGTGGGGGCTGCACTATGTAGCAACTCTTGTGCTTTCTGGGTCCAAAGCCAGATCCCCTGGGAATAATCCAGGGACCATAGTAGCCCTCTGTGCTGCCCATCTGTCCATGGCCCTCCCCGTCCTTGGGCATTACTTTTCCCTCTGACTGTCATCCTACTAATGGACTTAATCCCCTTAGCAGGAGCTGCTTAAGACAGTAATGAGGAGCTTTGTGGTTTTAGTTCTTTTCTCTACCTGGAAGGCAGAGCCTGAGAGAAGCTGCAAGGCAGAGATAGAAATGCAGCCACATTGTCCAGGGCCTCCTGAGATGTCAGCAGCCTCAGGTTGTCCCAGCAGTAGGCTGGGACATGCTCTTCACCTCCCTATGATTTCAGTGACAAAAACACCCTCCACTCCCAAGCCACACAGCCTTGAGAAGGTCACGACTGAGAGTCTGTGAAATGAACAAAGCCTCTGGCAAACTCTCAGGGTTGCACAGGAAAAGGAAGAGCTCAGGGCCTGGTGAACAGGCTTTTGGTTATGTCTGCAATGGGGACAGAGTGGAGGAGAAAAAGCTCACCTCCCAAACGCTGGCACCCAGCTTCAAGTCTGCTCAGAAGGAGCAATCCTCCCCAAACTGAAAGCCTGCCAGGGACAAACATAAATAATCTCTGGAGGAGAGCAGCTTCCAGAACCTCAGATTATATCCCTGGTTTTATTTTGCACATGCTGGACTCCAATATGAAAAATAAAACCTGATCAAAAGATGTAAACTAGAGCTGGGGATATAGCTCAGTTGGTAGAGTGCTTGCCTCGTAAGCACAAGGCCCTGGGTTCAATCCCCAGCACTGCCAAAAAAAAAAAAAAAGATGTAAACTGACTTATACAAACAGGAAAAATATACATGAAAAACAGGCAAATAGAAATCTAAATATTAGAGTTATCAGAAAAGTATATTAAAAGAGTTGTGATTAATAGGTTCAAAACAACTAAACAATAAGAAATTTAGCAAAAATATTAAAACTTATAAATTGAAAGTAGAATAAGTAATATGAGTATATTAATTTGTTTTACATTGCTAGAATGAAATACCAGAGGCTTGGTAATGTATGAATAAAAGGGGTTTACTTAGCTTACAGTTATGGAGACTGAGAGTCCAGGATTAGGCTGCCCCATCTGTTTGACCTCTGGTGAGGGCCCTTCTGGCTGCATCACAACATGGTAAATGGCATCATGGTAGGAGTCAATATCAAGATAGGATGTCAGAAAAGGCTTCAAGGGCAGGCTTTCTCTTTTATAGTAATTAACTCTCATGGGAATAAATGGGCTCCCATGAGAACTACCTTAATCTCTTCTGAAAGCATGCCCCCAATTACCTTGCTATCTCCCACGAGGCCCCTCCTCTTACAGCTTCCACCACCTCAACACAGCCACACTGAGGACCAAGCCTTTAATATATAAACCCTTAGGGGATAAACCATTCCAAACCATAGCAATAAGAACTCAGCAAATAGCAGTTCAAACATAATGAAGAAAGAATTCATAAACTAAAAGAGTGGAAGAACATGTTATTATCAAACAATCAAAATGGAGTCTACTGTCAAGTATAACTAAGAAGAACCAATAAAATATATCATCCCAATGGAATATTACTCAGCCATAAAGAAGAATAAAATTATGGCATTTGTAGGTAAATGGATGATGTTGGAGACTATTATGCTAAGTGAGATTAGCCAATCCCAAAAATCCAAAGGCCGAATGGTCTTTCTGATAAGTGTACATGTGTGAATGCACAGATGGGGTGACTCTACTTTGTGTACAACCAGAAAAACAATAGCTGTACTCCATTTGTGTTCAATGAATCAAAAAATTAAATAAAAAAAAATATCATCCCATGGGCAATGTATGAGTGTATCTTTTTTCCCACATCCTCACCAACATTTGTTACTTGTATTTTTTTTAATTTAATTTTATTTTTTTTTGATGCTGGGGATTGAACTCAGGCCCTTGTGCTTGCAAGGCAGGCACTCTACCAACTGAGCTATATCCCTAGCCCACTTGTATTGTTTTTTTAATTTTCTATTTGTTCTTTTTAGATATACATGACAGTATTCTGACATGCAAATATGGAGTATAACTTCCCATTCTTGTGGGTGTACATGATGTGGAGTTACACTGGTCATGTATACACATATAAACATAGGGAAGTTATGTCAAATTCTTTCTGCTGTCTTTCCTATTCCCTCTCCATTCCCTTCCCTTCATTCCCCCTTGTCTAATCCAATAAACTTCTATTCTTACCTCTCCCAACCCTTAATGCGTGTTAGCATCCGCATATCAGAGAGAACATTCAGCCTTTGGTTTTTTGGAATTGGTTTATTTCACTTATTATAATATTCTCCAATTCCATCCACTTATCAGCAAATGCCATAATTTCATTCTTCTATATGGCTGAGTAATATTCCATTGTGAATATATACCACATTTTCTTATTTCATTCATTTGTTGAAGGGCACCTAGGTTGGATCCATAGCTTAGCTATTGTGAATTGAGCTGCTACAAATATTGATGTGGCCACTCACTATAGTATGCTGACTTTACGTCCTTTGCCTATATTCAGAGGAGTGTGATGACTGGGTCAAATGATGATTCCATTCCAAGTTTTCTGAGAAATCTCCATACTGCTTTCCAGAGTGGTTGCACCCTCTGGAAAAAGGACATTTACTGTCCAGCAATGTACCTTTTTCCCCATATCCTCACCAACATTGTTTCTTATGTTCTTGACAATTGCCATTCTGACTGGAGTGAGATGAAATCTCATCGTAGTTTTAATTTGCATTTCTCTAACTGGAAATGATGTTGATCATTGTTTCATTTATTTGTTGACCATTCATATTTCTTCTGAGAACTGTTCAGTTTCTTTGCCAATTTATTTTTGGGGTTATTTGTTTTTGTTTGTTGTTATTGTTGTCTTATTTTTATGTGTATGTTAAGTATTTTGAGTTCTTTAAATATTTTGGAAATTAATGTCCTATCTGAGGGGCAGTAGCAAAGATTTTCTCCCATTCTGTAAGCTCTCTCTTAACACTCTTGGTTGTTTTAGTTTGATTCCATCCCCTTTACTGATTATTGATTTTCCTTCTTGTGCTTTAGGAGTCTTGTTACAAAGTCAGTTCCTGAGCCAATATGCTTAAATGATTAAAATTAGTAAAAAATGCCAGCTGTAATGCCAACAGTTTACCAACAAATTCTATTAAATATTTAAGAAGAAATAACACAAATTTTACACAAACTCTTCCAGACAACTCATTTTAACTTGCCACTTTGGCAAAAATTGACAAGATAGTACAAAAAAAGGGGGGAAGGAATCACACACCAATATCTTTCACAAATACAGGTGCAAAAGTCATAAACAAAATATAGCAGATCAAATAAAGTGATAAATTAAAAAGGACCATGTTGAGCCAGGCATGGTGGCACACACCTGTGATTCCAGCAGCTCGGGAGTCTGAGGCAGGAGGATCGCAAGTTCAAAAGGCAGCCTCAGCAAAAGTGAGACACTAAGGGCTGGGGATATAGCTCAGTTGGTAGAGTGCTTGCCTTGCAAGCCCGAGGCCCTGGGTTTGATCCCCAGCACCGCAAAAACAAACAAACAAACAAACAAACAAACAAACAAAAAAGCGAGGCACTAAGCAACTTAGTGAGACCCTCTCTCTACATAAAATACAAAACAAGGCTGGGGATGTGGCTCAGTGTTCAGGTGCCTCTGAGTTCAATCCCCTGTACCCCTGCCCCAGAAAATGGACCATGCTGAGTTTACTTCAGGAATGCAAGGTGCGTTTTACAATTAAAACTCAACTTATACATTAGCAAACTGAAAAAGTAAGATCATAGGAATATCTTAACAGATGCAGAAAAAGCATTTGAGAAAGTTCAACATCCATTCAGGAAAAAATATTTTAGCAAACAAGGAATAAAAAGGTGACTTCCTTAATCTAATAAAAAAAAGTTCCCTATAGCAAATGTTATATCCAAAAAGTAAAATACTAGAAACATACTCCCTGAAATCAGGACCAAGAAAGGTTGCTAATGAATTACCACTTCTGCTTAGCATTTTATTGGAGATGCTACTCCATGACTAAAGCAAGAAAAAAGAATACTAAAAGGCTTAGGAATTGGAAATGAAGAAATTAAGCTGCAATTTATATTTCTATATACCTACAACAAAATATCAGAAAATGAGATTTCCAAAAGGCGTCCCATTTGTACTAACAGACAAAAAACATCAACCGCCTAAGATTAGGTGTAATGATAGTAAGCAAGTCCTCTACACAGAAAACCCCAAAGCCTAAAAATGTTGTAAGTAAATGAACAATGATACCCATCCATGGAAGACTCTCAGGGAACACATCACCTCTTCCCCAGTCACTGGATTGGTGCCATCCAATCATGATCCCAACCTGCTTTCCCCTGGTCAGTCCTGTCCCCACACTGTACACAGGGCCACCAGGGCTGCCTGATCCATGTCTGGGGCCCCACCTGCCTCTCCTAATAGGATGGACCTGTGGCTTTGGAACACCCATGTCATGGTAGATGTTCTAAAGAAGGCAGAGGGGAGATGGCAGGAAAAAGTGCTTCTTTGAGGGAGCTCTCACATCTTCCTTCTAAGCTGCGAGAGGTATGCTAGGTTTAAAGTCAAATTCATTGGGCTTTTGGAGGCGGTTTACCCCGATTAAAACAAGGATCTTGGAGCTCCGGTCTTCCCCGCCACTGTGAGGCGTCTCCTGGGGAGGTCTGGCCTGGAGCGAAGGGAATCGCCGGCTCCAGCGGGGAGATTGGGCCCTTCGGCGCTATTTTACAGCTTCCCTGGCAGAGAGTGACCACCTGCCACCAACTGAGCCCCCAGCAAGGAGCTCAGGCCTGCCTGGGCTCTCAAGCCCAGTGTCTCCATCACTGAGCACAGTTTTGTGACCCCACCCCAACTTGGTCTAGTTCCCAGGTCCACAACCTGGCCGGGGTCTACCACCTTGCTGTGTCTGATTGTCTATCAACACCAGGCTGCCTCTGCCCAGAAGCATTGGTCATTCCCAACCTGGAGGTAGTGGGACAGCAGCTTTCTTGGGTCACTGCTTGATCAAGCACCTCTCAAACATCAGGTGAGTTACTGGAAATCTGCAAGGACACTTTATGCCTTCACAGGGAAATTGCAATCCCTCTGATTCGCACTACTAGAGGGGAAGATACACAAGCAACATGAGAAAACATGGGAAGAAAGTGTCCCAAACAAATCTAGATGATATATCAAGAGAACCCAAAGACAGCATGTTAGAAGGAATGACAGAAAGGGAGTTCAGAATGTTCATAATTAAAATGATCCGAGAAGAGAATGAGGTGACGAGAGAGCAGATTCAGGCTATGAATAATCAGCTAATAGAGCAATTGCGGGAAGCAAAAAATCATTTCAATAAAGAGATAGAAATTCTGAGAAAAAAACAAACAGAAATTCTTGAAGGAAACAAGGAAATGAAGGAAACAATAAACCAAGTTAAAAACTCAATAGAAAGCATAATTAACAGAATAGATCACTTGGAAGACAGAACCTCAGACAATGAAGACAAAATATTTGATCTTGAAAACAAAGTCAAACAAACAGAGAAGATGGTTAGGAATCATGAACGAAACCTCTAAGAAATATGGGACATCATGAAAAGACCAAATTTAAGAGTTATTGGGATTGAGGAAGGCACAGAGATACAAACCAAGGGTATGAATAATCCGTTCAATGAAATAATATCAGAAAATTTCCCAAATATGATGAATGAGATGGAAAATCAATTACAAGAGGCTTACAGGACACCAAACACACAGAATTACAACAGATCCACACCAAGGCACATTATAATGAAAACACCTAACACAGAATGAGTTTGGAAGGGTTCCCTCCTCCTCTATTTCATGAAATACTTTGAGGAGTATTGGAATGAGCTCTTCTTTGAAGGTCTTGTAGAACTCGGCTGTGAATCCATCTGGTCCTGGACTTTTCTTTGTTGGTAGGCTTTTGATGACTTCCTCTATTTCATTGCTTGAAAGTGATCTATTTAAGTTGTGTATGTCCTCCAGATTCAGTTTGGGTGGCTCATATGCCTCTAGGAACCTGTTGATGTCTTCCAGGTTTTCTATTTTGTTGGAGTATAAATTTTCAAAGTAGCTTCTTATTATGTTTTGTCTGTTGTAGTATTTCCATTTCCATCACGAATTTTAGTAATCTTAAAGGCGGCGAGAGAAAAACATCAGATTACCTACAGGGGGAAACCGATACGTATATCAGCAGATTTCTCAGCCCAGACCCTGAAAGCAAGAAGGGCCTGGAACAACATATTTCAAGCTCTGAAAGAAAACGGATGCCAACCAAGAATCTTATACCCAGCAAAACTTACCTTCAGATTTGATGATGAAATAAAATCCTTCCATGATAAACAAAAGCTTAAAGAATTCACAAAGAGAAAGCCTGCCCTACAGAACATTCTCAACAATATATTCAAAGAGGAAGAAACGAAAACAATAATCTCAGGAGATCCTGTTCTTGGATAGGCAGAATTAATATAGTCAAAATGGCCATACTACCAAAAGCACTATACAACTTCAATGCAATTCCAATTAAAATTCCAATGATGGACCTCATAGAAATAGAGCAAGCAATCATGAAATTCATTTGGAGGAATAAGAGACCCAAAATACCTAAAGCAATTCTTAGCAAGAAGAGCGAAGCAGGGGGTATCACAATACCAGACCTTCAACTATGTTACAGAGCAATAGTAACAAAAACAGCATGGTATTGGCACCAAAATAGACAGGTAGATCAATGGTACAGAATAGAGGACACAGAGACAAACCCACATAAATACAGGTATCTCATACTTGACAAAGGAGCCAAAAACATACAATGGAGAAAAGATAGCCTCTTCAACAAATGGTGCTGGGATAACTGGAAATCCATATGCAGCAAAATGAAACTAAACCCATATCTCTCACCCTGTACAAAACTCAACTCAAAGTGGATCAAGGACCTAGGAATTAGAGCAGAGACTCTGCAACTAATAGAAGAGAAAATAGGTCCAAATCTTCATCACATTGGCCTAGGACCAGATTTCCTTAACATGACTCCCAAAGCACAAGAAATAAAAGCAGGAATCAATGATTGGGATAGAGTCAAACTAAAAAGCTTCTTCTCAGCAAAGGAAACAATCAGCAATGTGAAGAGAGAGCCTTCAGAGTGGGAGAAAATCTTTGCTACACACACTTCAGACAGAGCACTAATCTGCAGAATCTACAAAGTACTCAAAAATCTTTACACCAAGAACTCTAATAACCCAATCAATAAAAGGTCCAAGGAAATGAACAGACACTTTACAGAGGAAGATCTACAAGCAATCAACAGATTTATTAAAAAATGTTCAACATCCCTTGTTATAAGAGAAATGCAAATCAAAACCACCTTAAGATTTCTTCTTACCCCAATTAGAATGTCTCTTATTAAGAATACAGGCAACAATAGGTATTGGCGAGGATGTGGGGGAAAGGGTACACTCATACGTGGGAATGCAAGTTGGTGCAGCCACTCTGGAAAGCAGTGTGGAAATTCCTTAGAAAACTTGGAATGGATCCACCATTTGACCCAGCTATCCCACTCCTTGGCCTATACCCAAAGGACTTAAAATCAGATTACTACAGTGATGCAGCCACATCAATGTTCATAGCTGCTCAATTCACAATAGCTAGATTGTGGAACCAACCTAGATGCCCTTCAATAGATGAATGGCTAAAGAAACTGTGGTATATATACAGAATGGAATATTACTCAGCCATAAAGAAGAATAAAATTATGGCATTTGCAGGTAAATGGATGATGTTGGAGACTGTCATGCTAAGTGAGATTAGCCAATCCCCAAAATCCAAAGGCCGAATGGTCTCTCTGATAAGTGAATGATGATGCATAATTTGGGGTGGAAGGGTGGCAAGAATGGAGGAAAGATAGACAGCATAGAGGGAAGGGAGGGGTGGAGTCGGGATGGGGGTTAAGAATAATAACAGAGAATGTGTGACAGACATCATTGCCCTGTGTACATGTATGGATGCACAGATGGTGTGACTCTACTTTGTGTACAACCAGAAAAACAATAGCTGTACTCCATTTGTGTTCAATGAATCAATAAGCAAATTTAAAAAAAATAAATAAAAAAAGGATCTTCCACAGAACATCAAGAGCAGGAGTTGGTATTAATGTACCTGTGCACCGTGGGCTTTGATTAGACCCTAGACTCATCCCGGGTAGACCTCTTGTAAGGGCTTCCCCTCCACAGCCTTAAGATCAGCCCCAGGGCATAAACCCTGTGACACCTTCCATCTCACAGAGTCCCACTCCCCACAGGTGGTGAGTCAAAGGCGCCTTACTGCCCAGCTGCTCAGTGCCAAAGGAGAAAGCAGTACCCAAAACCCCAAACAACACTCTCCACCCTGACCAACAAGCCTCCTGGCTTTCAGTAGGCCTGGCTACTCCAAAGCCCCACAGTTTCTCACAGCCTCCAGTGGCTTCCTTTTGAGACATGGCTTTTGGGGCCTGTGATAAGTACTGCATGCTAAACGAGAGCACGGACCACCCTCCAGGGACTCAAGCTCCAAGTCAGTCTCTGTGTCTTGGAGCTGCACAGTTAGCAATCAGGCTGGCTAATAAGGGTACTACCAGGTGATAGGCACACCCTCCCAAGGTGAATTCCACCCTCCCACCATCATGCTATACTCACTATGGTCTAGAACTGTGGTTAATAAAGGGCGATCAGTCCCCAAGAGAGCAAGTGATTCACTCCTTTGCTGTTGCACTCAAGAAAAACGTCTCCAAGGTCATACACTAGATACCTATGGACACTGGGGCACACACACCTTATGCTTAATGACCTTGTTTTCTCCCTCCCACGTGCCACCAACGGAAGGGAGAGTGGTGTGGGGCAGACCTTTGAGGAATGGCAAGCTTTCCACAGGCCCCATTCTTACCTGGATCAGTTTACATCTGTGGTGGGAGGACCATCCAGAAAGACAAGTTTCGTACAGCCCCAGAATTCTTACTTGAACATATTGCACATTTCAAGGTTACGGAGGAGTCCGGAGACACAAATACGGGGAAGGAGCAGATAAATATTGCTCCTCGTTTGGAAATGTGCTAGTTACAGGGGTTTAGAATCAAGCCAGAGCAAGTGCTCCTGAAGTGGACAACATTAGGGAGGCAACCTCTGGAAGTAGGCAACCAGGGGACTCCAGGAAACCCTCCACTTCCGAGCCTTCGGGACTCTTCTCCCTGGAGCCTCTTTCCTGGGCTTCGAAAAGCCTCCTCTTCTGGACCGCAGGGAAGGGATGTGCAGATCACTAGTCAGGATGAGCGGGCTCGGGAGGGCAAAGGCACACAGTTCCTTCAGAGGCAGACTATGCAAGGCCAATGGTTCAGAGGACAGGGAGGCCGTCTTCCTGGGGCTGGCTGGCTGTCCTTCCCTCCTCTCCCCCACTAAATACCAAGACAGATGAAGAAAAGGAAAATGAAAGTCGTATCTAGGGTTTCTTCCAGAACCCCCTCTCGGCCTGGTCCTCTTGCTGTTTTCGAAGGGCCTCCTACTGGCCTCCACTGGCGCCCAGCTGCTCCTGGTAGAGGGCATCGCAGTTGAACCTGGCGCGGTGGCGCCCCCAGAGGCCCAGCCAGCCCCACGTCCCCTGAGCAGGTGGGCAGGGAGCGGGCATGGGGAGGGCCGGGCGCCGGGTCCACGGAGGTGCTGGTCGCTGAGCAGTCCACGGTCGTACTTGCCAAGGTGGGCGGCACTGCCCAGCACCAGGTAGGCTTGGGGATGCGCATGAAGCGCTGGGCAGCCTCTGCGCTCCTGGAGCTGCCTCCGGATGGTAGAGGACCTCTGCCCGTAGTGAGCAGCCTCGGTTTGCGCCTGGGTGGCTGTAGAGGGGACACCACAGCAACTAGAGCGCCGTGCGTTTCCCCAGGAGTGAGTCCTCGCTCGCAGACCCAGGTCTACTGCCGAATTTTGCGGAAATCTCCAGGATTGCCACAACCTCCTTAGGAACAACCGGCAAACAAGTCTGCGCGCCGCTGCCATCTTGAAGCGAGGTGGGCGACCTTATTGGGCTTTTTGTTACTCCTGAAATAAACAGTTTCTCTATCTTTGTCTCTGAAGCCTTCCCCATAATGCAGGTGTTCTAAACGTGCTACTCTGCTCCAGCTCGGTGTTAAGTCAATGAATTCTTCATAGAACAAATTGATAACAGGTCCCCCCCAATTAAGGTCGAATTCATGTGTGGATCCTGGGAGACTAATAACTGCATATGGTGCAGTGGTTGAAATATTTTCTTAGTTCTAATCCTAAAATTTCCTTTGGCAATGTGCTAGTTACAGTTTAGATTTTCTAGTTTAATTATCTTTCATTAAGCTCATGCTATTTGTTTTACATGCTTTATCTCCAACTCCTATAACATCTTTACAAAATTAGATATTACTAGCCCCATCTTACAGATGAGGAAAATAATACTCAGGGAGAAGACTGGTCCAGGATCACAGAGCAAAAACTGACTCAGCAGCTGAGTTCAGCCAGGAGTCTCTAACCTCAAATCATGCTGCTTCTCACAGCCAACAGCTGAGAATGAGTTTCTGCACCCTCTTTCTACTGAGTGCTGGGAATTTTGCCACATCAAAGTATGTACTACACATAGATGTATTCATGGGGTAGAAAGAAGGCAGACCCTTTAAACAGTTTTTCATTCCACAACAGTTTCAGGAGGCTCTTCTCTTCTTGGTCTTATGAATATCAACAAGCTGTTATTGTGAGTCAATTTTGTTACTGTAACCTGTGGTAAAACAATTTATAAAGAGAAAAGGTTCATTTTGGCTCACAGTTGTGGCAGTGCCAGTCCATTGGCCCTGTTGTGTTTGGGTCTGAGGCATGGAAAGGAGCATGTGGTAGAGCAAAGCCACTCACCTGTGATTGGCTAGTAAGAAAGAGGAAGAGGAAGAAGTCATCAATTGCCTCCAATAACTTAAAGACCTCCCACTACGCCCCTCCTCCCAATAGGCCAAGCTGGGGCCCAAGCTAATAACACTTGGACCTTTGGGGGACACTTAAGGTCCAAACTACAGAGGACGCTCAATTCCATGGGAAGACTGATTTTCACTAATGGTGAAATATTTAAAAGTAGGATCTAGGGAAGCTGCAGAGGGTTATCTTTTTAAGCATGTCACTGCTCAGATTCTGAACATTTGGAGAGACAGAAAGCTGAGTTCCCTCAGGTACACTTCCTCAGATGCCACCTGGAGTTATAAGTCTCTTGCTGGCTCTGAAAATCTCAGATGTGAATTGAACAGTTAGCTGCAAGGAGCTTATATAAAGTGAGTCATGACTGAGTCAGTCAACAGTCTGGGTGCCATCCGTGTGCATCTCACATGGCCCCATTATGGAAAAATACAACTGAGAAGTAAAGAATGTAAGTAATTAGTCCAAGAAGAGTGTAGCATGGCATATCAGAAAAAACATGGGGCGTGCATCTTGTTCCTGGATCTACTGAGGCAAGCTATTTAAACTCTTTGAATTTCCACACCCCAATGTGTAAAATGAGATTAACAAGCAACTCCTGCCTATAGTCAAGATGGAATAACAAGGACCAGATTTAACTTCTGCCTGAAAGAAAGAAACAAACAAGATAGACAAATACATGAAACAACAGTTTTCAAAACATTGAAAATCAGGTAACAAAAGACAAGGATGATTGAGGGGTGGTAAACCGATGAAAAGAACCCTGTGGCTGCCCAGTTTACTGCCTGCAGAGAAGTTCCAGACCAGAGACAAAGAAGAGAGACCCAACAAGGACCCATGCACATGGTCTGTGGACTCTGAGCAAATTCTGAGTAAACTGGCTACTAGGGTAGAAAGAGAACTTGGGAGACCTGCAGAAGGCTCCTCTTGAGTATATACTGAGTGTTGATCAGCTTTCCTCAGAGAAAACTACCCAAGGCCAGGGAAGAACCACCTGAGGGCATTCAAGGTAGCAGTGCCTGAGGCTCACACCAGCTAGAAACACCACCCCTTCCTACAAGCCAGTCTGGACAACTTCATGGTAAACAGGAGTATAAAAAAGGGTCTTAGCCCACACAGAACCCCCACCTGCATGGGACCTACTGCACCCAGCTCCCCGTCTACCAACACAGGGCTCCCACAGTCGCCTTCATATTGGGACACTGCAACCACCACTATAGCCCCCTCCACGTGATAGCCTCTACCTGGGGTCACCAGACAGGGCCTGGAGGAAGCCACCCTCCACAGCACCACAGGCCACAGTGCTGCTTCTCTGAACAGGCTACCCAATGCCACCACACAGCCTGCCCTCGCTCCCCCATCTCTGAAAGTGGTCATCTCCATCTTGGGACACCTTCATGCCATCTCAGGTTACCTCCACTACGGCCATTGCCATCTTTAGTTGAGGCAACTACCATGGTGGGACACTGGTCAGTTCCTGGAAGCCCTTTACCAAAGTACCTACAGTCTCCCAAACCCCTCCAGCCACCAGTCCCACCCAGCATTTGCAACTACACCAGCCACAGCTCTCAATGCCGGGTCCTGATCTGCCCATACAGAACAGCTCTGCATGACAGGTGCACAGGTCCCAGGACCCAGCCCTCAGGACCCACAGAGAGAGAGGTTCCAGACTGGGAAGTCTAAAGGGCGGGGACAGGAGACATACAGTTTAAAGACTAAACTAGAGACCAGGAATAGTGGAGTCCACAAGCAATGTAAGGGGCTAAGACCAGGCTCCCACAGCACATGAGTGGACCCCAAAGGAGATTCCTGAGGTACAGTCTTCCAACAGGGACCAGCAGTTGCTGTACCCTGCTTCCAGGAGTTCTGCCACCAAGACTAACCCTCCCACCTGGTACCCTTCACCATCCTGAGAGTAGAGATACCAGCAAATTCTTGACAACCCCACCCATTGGATGAGAAAGGAAACAGAGAAGGTATCAAACTCCACAGAAATAATTGTTCACTACTCCTTTTACACTTTTTTCTTTCTTTCCCTGCTATCTCACCCCCAACATTTTTGAAACCAAGTACTTTTTATGGAGCAGGCTACTGAGGACTGCGATGGTTGATTAGTATATCACAGTTTGTTGTATATTCCTTTATTTTTACATTATTTTATTTATTTATTTATTTATTTTTTCTTTTCTTTTTTTCTTGTTTCATTCTTCTTTTTTACTCTCTGTAGTTTCTTCCCACTTATCCATTTCCCCAGAGTCTCCTTTTCTCTTTTCTCCTGCTAACAGCTAACTTCTTTAGATTCCTCTTTCATGCTTCCTATGATCTAGCATCTTTATATTCTCAATTCCTACCTCATAAACACTTCATCCTACACCCCTCTGGTTCTCTCTTTGTCCACCATTAGAAACTGTAGGCCTGTTTGCAGACCTACTGTTTATATTGTAGATAATAATCAAACACATCATTTCTGTTTACTGTGACAAAATTGTAAATTTTTTAATAGGAGCTATTTGGCTTAAGGCTGCATATTGTTTGCATTGGGTGATGTTAACATTGATCTCCCCCTTAAAGTGAGGTATTGGAAACCTGCAGGGACACTGTAAGTCTATAGGGTAGAAACAGTGATGCCTCAGATCCACAGTGCTAGAGGGAAAGACACATGAACAACATGGAAAAACAAGGGAAGAAAGTGCCCCAAACAAACCAAGATGCTACAATAATAGAATTCATTGCCAGCACAGTAGAAGAAATGTCAGAGAAGGAGTTAAGAATGTACATAATTTAAATGATCTGAGAAGTAAAGGATGATATCAAAGAGCAAATCCTGGCAAAAGATCACTTCAAAAGAGCTGCTAAAAGAGCAAATGCAGGAAGCCAAGATTACTTCAATAAACAGAGCTTCTGAAAAAAAAAATCCTTGAAGTGGAGGAAACAATAAACCAAATTTAAAACTCAATAGAAAACACCACCATTAGACTAGATCACTTGGAAGATAGAACATCAGGCAATGAAGACAAAATATATAATCTTGAAAACAAGGTTGGCCACGTAGTGAAATGGTAAGAAATCATAAACAGAACTTCCAAGAATTATGGGATAACATGAAAAGACCAAATTTAAGAATCATTGGGATAGAGAACCAAAGGAATGAATGATCTATTCAATGAAATAATATCAGAAAATTTCAGAAAATAATATCAGAAAATTTCTACAAAACTGGAAGAATGAAGTGGAAAATCAAATACAAGAGGCTTACAGGAAATCAAATGTACAAAATTACAACAGACCCACACCAAGGCACATTATAATGAAAATGCCCAACATAAAAAATAAAGATAGAATTTTAAAGGCCACAGGAGAAAAGTATCAGATTACATGTAGAGGGAAACCAATTCAGATCTTAGCAGATTTCTCAACCCAGACACTCAAAGATAGGAAGGAGGTCTTGGAACAGCATATACCAAGCTCTGAAAGAAAAGGAATGCTAACCAAGAATTTTATATCCAGCAAAATTAAGCTTCAGATTTGATGATGAAACAAAAACCTCCCATGATAAACAAAGCTAAAAGAGTTTAAAACTAGAAATCCTACACAACAGAACATCCTCACCAAAATATTCTGTGAGGAGGAAATTAAAAGCAACAGTGAAAATCAGCAAAGGGAGGAACTACACTAAAGGAAAAGCCAATCAAAAGAGAAACCAGTCAAGTTAAAAAACTAAAATAAATGTAAATGACCTGGAACACCAATCATGTCCCAATAATAACCCTGAATTAATAAATGCATAGCCATGCTAATGAAGAGAAACAGAGAGAAAACATAAACCACTAAGTTTGTGATGAAAAAGGAAATATAACAGCAGACCCAACTGAAATACAGAAGATAATTAGATACTATTTTGAAAATCTATACTCCAACAAAATAGAAAATCCCACAGACATCAACAAATTTCTAGAGATATATGATCTACCCATACTGAATCAGGAGGACACAAACAATTTAAATGCATCAATTTCATGCAATGAAATAGAAGAAACCATTGAAAGTTTACCAACTAGGAAAAGCCCAGGACCAGACAGATTCTCAATCAAGTTCTACAAGACCTTTAAAGAAGAACTAATTTCAATACTCCTCAAATTACTCTATGAAATAAAAAAGGAGGGAATGCTTCCAAACTCATTCTGTGAAGCCAGTATCACCCTGATACCAAAACCAAACAAAGACACATCAAGGAAGGAAAATTTCAGGCCATTATCTCTGATGAACATAGATGCAAAAATTCTCAATAAAATTCTGGCAAATCATATATAAAAACATATTGAAAAGACAGTGCACCATGATCAAGTAGGGTTTATCCCAGAGATGCAGGGTTGGTTCAACACACAGAAATCAATAAATGTAAATTCATCACATCAATAGGCTTAAAGATAAGAACTACATGAGCATCTCAATAGATGCAGAAAAAGCATTTGACAAAATACAGCACCCTTCATGTTCAAAACACTAGAAAAACTAGGGATAATGGGAACATACCTCAACATTGTAAAAGCTATCTATGCTAAGTCCAAGGCCAACATCATTCTAAATAGAGAAAAACTGAAAGCATTTTCTCTAAAAACCGGAACAAGACAGGGATGCCCTCTATCACCACTCCTATTCAATATAATTCTTGAAACTCTAGCCAGAACAATTAGACAGATGAAAGAAATTAAAAGGATATGAATATGAAAAGAACTCAAGGTGTCACTATTTGCAAACATGATTCTATACTTAGAGTATAAAAAATTTCCACCAGAAAACTTATAAAACTGATAAATGAATTCAGCAAAGCAGCAGGATGTAAAATCAACACTCATAAACCAAATGCATTTCTGTACATCAGTGATGAATCCTTTAGAAGAGAAATTAGAAAAACTATCCCATTCACAATTGTCTCAAAAAAAAAATACTTGGGAATCAACCTAACAACAAACATGAAAGACCTCCACAATGAGAACTACAGAATACTAAAGAAAGAAATTAAAGAAAACCTTAGAAGATGGAAAGATATCCCTTGTTCTTGGATAGGCAGAATTAATATTGTCAAAATGGCCATACTACCAAAAGCATTATACTGATTTAATGCAGTTCCAGTTAAAATCCCAATGATGTTCCTCATGGAAATTTAAAAAAAAATCATGAAATTCATTTGGAAAAATAAGAGACCCAAAATAGCCAAAGCAATTCTCATCAAGAAAAGCAAAGAAAGAAGCATCACAATACCAGTCCTTACACTATACTACAGAGCTATAGTAACAAAATGGCATGGTATTGGCACCAAAATAGAGATGTAGACCAGTGATACGGAATAAAGGACACAGAAACAAATCTAAATAAATACAGGTGTCTCATACTAGACAAAGGCACCAAAAAAATACAATGGAGAAAAGATAGCCTCTTCAACAAATAGTGCTGGGAAAACTGGAAATCCATACTCAGCAAAATGAAAATAAATCCCTATTTCTTACCCTGCACAAAACTCAACTCAAAGTGGATAAAGGACCTTGGAATTGACCAGAGGTCCAGCACCTAATAGAAGAAAAACTAGACCCAAATCTTCATCATGTTGGCATAGGATCTGACTTCCTTAACAAGACTCCTAAAGAGCAAGAAATAAAATCAAGAATCCAAAAATGGGATGGAATCAAACTAAAAAGCTTCTTCTCAGCAAAGAAAACAATCAATAACATGAAGAAAGAGCCTATACAATGGGAGAAAGTCTTTACCACATGTACCTCAGATTAAGCACCAATCTCCAGGATAAAGAACTCAAAAAACTTAACACTAAAAAAACAAATAACCCAATCAATAAATGGCTAAGGAACTGAGCAGACACTTCACAGAAGAAGATACACATTTGATCAACAAATATATGCAAAAATGTTCAACATGTCTAGCAATTAGAGAAATGTAAATCAAACTACCCTAAGATCTCATCTTACTCCAGTCAGAATGGTAATTATCAAGAATACAAGCAACAATAAGTGTTGGTGAGGATTTGGAAGAAAGGTAAATTCATTCACTGTTGATGGAACTGCAAATTGATGCAACCATTATGAAAAGCAGTATGGAGATTCCTCAGAAAACTTGGAATGGAACCACCATTTGACCCAATTATCTTACTCCTTAGTCTATACACAAAGGACTTAAAATCAGCTATTATAGTGACACAGCCACATCATAGTTTATAGCAGCTCAATTCATAATAGCTAAACTGTGGAACTAATCTAGATGCTCTTCAATAGATGAATGGATAAAGAAACTGTGATATATGTGTGTGTGTGTGTATATGTTTATACACACACACACACACACAATGGAATATTACTCATCCTTAAGAATAAAATTATGGCATGTATTGGTAAACAGATGGAGTTGGAGAATATCATGCTAAGTGAAATAAGCCAATCCCAAAAAACCAAAAGACAAATGTTTTCTCTTTTAAGTGGATGCTGATCCATAATGGGGGAGGGCAGCAGAGATAGGAGGAACTCTGGATAGGGCAGAGGGGATGGAAGGGAGAGGAAGGAATGTGGGGGTCGGAAAGATGGTGAAATGAGATGGACATTATTACCCTATGTACATGTATGATTGCACAAATGATGTGACTCTGCATCATGTACAACCAGAGAAATGAAAAGTTGTGCTCCATTTGTGTACAATGAGTCGAGTGTAACTAATTAGAACAAATAAAAATAGAAAAGGGTCTTGCTTCAGATGTGGAACAATTAACCTTAGTCTGAGCACTTTTCCAGTGTACCTATCAAATCTGAAAATCCACAAATATCAAACTGTTCCTAGTGATTAAATTATGGCATCCCACAACAAAGTTCAAGAAGATATGTAGGAGTTCAAACTGGCTGGGGTTGTGACTCAGTAATAAAGTGCTTGCCTAGCATGTATGAGACACTGGGTTTCAGCACCACATATAAATAAATAAATAAATAAATAAATAAATAGTCTATCAACA
>JAJEJO010003188.1:37395-67960 GCA_020662805.1 Glaucomys volans | reverse complement strand
TTCTTTTTATTAATTATACAGATTTATAGAGCATATTGTGAGGTTTCATTACAAGGACATATTGTGAAATAATTAAATCAAACTAATTAAAATATTCTTCACCTATTTATCACCTTTTTGTGGTGAAAACATTTAAAATTTACTCTCAGTAACTTTTAACTATGCAATATAATACATTTACTACAGTCACCACACGGTGTGCTAGATCAGGAAAACTTTTTCTTTCTTACTGAAACCTTGTACCTTTGACCAACATCTCTCCAATCCTCCCCACCCAGGCCTCTGGTAACCACCATCCTCGTCTCTACTTCTTTGAGTTCAGCTTTTTACAATTACACATGAGTCTTTGTCGTTCTGTGTATAACTTATTTCACTTGGCATATTTTCCTCCAGGTTCATTCATGTTGTTGGCAAATGACAAATTTTTCTTCTCTTTAAAGGCTATATGGTATTGTTTTATACATATGTATATCACATTTTCTTCATCCATTCATCCGCTGACGGCCACTCCGGTTGCTACAGTGTCTTTACTACTGGGAATAGTGGTGCAATAAACATGGGAATGCAGACATCTCTTTAGCAAATTGATTTACATTCCTTTGAATATATACCCAGAAGTGGCATTGCTGGATTACATAGTATTTACATTTTTAGCTTTTCTAAGAATTTCAATACTGTTTTCCAAAATGACCCAACTAATTCACATTTCCACCAACAGTGCATCAGGGTTCTCTTTTCTCCACATCCTTGCGATATTTATCTTTCATCTTTTCAATCACAGCCATTCTAATAGTATATCTTGTGGTTGTTTAGTGTGCAAAATTTAATTCAATGATTTTTATTTTAGCATAATGAAGTTGAACATTTTTTTCAAATATCTGTTGACAGTTCATATGTCCTCTGAGAAATACTTCCTCTCATCCTTTGCCCATCTCTTAATTGGATTATTTGTCTTCACGTCATTGACCTGTGAGTTCCCCTAATTCTCAGGAATACATTTCAAGACCCCCAGTGGATACATAAAATAAGTACTACCAAATTTTATATATATATATATATTGTTTTTTACTATATACAAATATTTATGATAAAGTCTGATTTATAAATTAGACACAGAAAGGTATTAAAAATAATAACTAATAATAAAATGGAATAAAATGATAATAATATACAGTAAGAAAAGTTATTTAATTCTTATAAGTTGCTTATTTCTGGAATACTTTGCTTAACATTTCAGTGCAGATACCTGAAGCTGCAGAATGTGGAACCACAGATGAAGGGGTCCCTCTGTGTATATTATAAAATGTGTAAACTGGCAAATACTTTCTCCCACTCAGTGGTTTGACACGTTGTTCAGTTTGTCGCCATCCTATTCATCTATTTTTGCTTTTCTTGTCTATGCTGTTAGGACCCTATCCAAGAAGTCCTTGTCCATTTCAATGTTTTAGAGCTTTTCCCCTGTTCCCTTCTGGTAGTTTCACAGTTTCAGATCTTCTTTTCAAGTCTTTATCCATCTTAAGTTGATTTTTTTTATATGGTAATAAGCTAAAGGTCCAAATTCATTCCTCTGCATGTGGATATCCAACTTCCTAACATCACTTATCCTTTCCCCATTACATGTTCTTACATCTTTGTCAAAAACAGGTGGTCTATGCATCTGATCCTTGACAAAGATGCCAAAAACCTGTTGGAGAAAAGACAGCATTTTTAAAAATGTTACTGGGAAAACCAGTTATTAATATGTAGGAGGAGGAGACCAGACCTTTGTCTCTCATCTGCACAAAAGTCAATTCAAAATGGATCAAAGACCTAGGAATTAGAACAGAAGCCATGTAACTCCTAAAAGAAAATGTAGGGTCAAAGAAGTATGAATGGTAAAAAAAAAAATCTGAAAAAAAAATGTTCAACATCTGTAGCAATTAGAGAAATGCAAATTAACACTACACAGAGATTCCATCTCACTCCGATCAGAATGCCAATTATCAAGAACACAAGTAACAATAAATATGGGCAAGGATGTTGGGAAAAAGGTACACTCATACATTGCTGGTGGGGCCGTGAATTGGTGCAACCACTGTGGAAAGCAGTATGGAGATTCCTCAGAAATTATGGAATGGAACCGCCATTTGACCCAATTATCTCACTCTTTGGTATATACCCAAAGAACTTAAAATCAGCATACACAGTGACACAGTCACATCAATGTTTATAGCAGCTCAATTCACAATGTTATGGAACCAACATATGTACCCTTCGACAGATGAATAAAGAAATTATTGTATATATACACAATGGACTATCACTCAGCCTTAAGGAAGAATGAAATTATGGCATTTGCAGGTAAATAGATGAAAACTGTCATTCTAAATGAGATAAGCCAATCAAAAAAAAAAAAAAAAAAACAATGGCCAAATGTTCTCTCTGCTATGCAGATACTAACACACAATAAGGGTAAGAGTGGAAAATAGAAGTTCATTGGATTAGACAAAGGGAAATAAAGGGAAGTGAGGGGGAATGGGAATAGGAGTGACAGTAAGATGAATCAGACATTACTTTTTTATGTTCATATATGAATATCCAACCAGTGTAAACCTAAATCATGTTTCAACCACAAGAATTGGATCCTAAAAGAACTCAAACTATCCCTATTTGCCAACAACATGATTCTGTATTTAGAATACCCAAAAAACTCCACTATAAAACTTCTAGAACTCATAGATGAATTCAGCAAAGTGGCAGGATATAAAATTAACACTCACAAATCAATTGTTTTCCTATACTTCAGTGATGAGTCAACTGATATAGAAATTAGGAAAACTACCCCATTCACAATAGCCTTAAAAATGAAATATATGCACATCAATCTAACAAAAGAGGTAGAAGACCTCTACAATGAGAACTATAAAACTCTAAAGAAAGGAATTGAAGAAGACTTAGAAGATGGAAAGATCTCCCATCTTCTGGAGAGGTAGAATTAATATTGTCAAAATGGCCATAAAACCAAAAGTGCTATACAAATTTAATGCAATTTCTATTAAGTTCCAATGACATTCTCCATACAAATAGAAAAGGCAGTCATGAAATTCATTTAGAACAATAAGAGACTCAGAATAGTCAAAGCAATTCTCAGAGAGAAAAGTGAAGCAGGAGGCATCACAATACCAGACCTTAAATCATACTACAGAGCTATAGTAACAAAAACAGCATAGTATTGGCACCAAAACAAACTTGAAGACCAATGGAACAGAATAGAAAACACAAAGACAAATCCACATAAATACAGTTATCTTATGCCAGACAAAGGCACCATAAACGTACATGGAGAAAAGATTGCCTCTTCAACAAATGGTGCTGGGAAAACTGGAAATACATCTGTAAAAAAATAAAATTAGACCCATTTCTCTCACAACACTCAACTCAAAGTAGATCAAGGACATAGATGTTAGATCAAAGACCCTGCACCTACTAGAAGAAAAAGTAGGCCCAAATCTCCATCATGTTGCCTTAGAAACTGAATTCCTCAACAAGACTCCTAACATGCAAGAATTAAAATCAAGAATCAATAAATGAGATGGTATTAAACTAAAAAGCTTCTTTGCAGTAAACAAGGAAACAAATCAAGAATGTGAACAGACAACATCTCTAGCAATTAGAGAAATACAGATCAAAACTACACTGAGATTCCATCTCACTCCAGGCAGAATGGCAATTATCAAGAACAAGCAACAATAAATGTAGGCGAGGATGTGGGGAAAAAAGTTCATCCATACATTACTGGTTGGACTGCAAATTGGTGAAAATACTGTGGAAAGCAGTGTGGGGATTCCTCATAAAACCTGGAATGGAACCACCATTTGACCCCATTATCCTGGTCCTAGGTTCATACCCAAAGGACTTAAAATCAGCATATACAGTGATGCAGTCACATCAATATTTATAGCAACTCAATTCACAATAGCTAAGCTATGGAACCAACCCAGGTGCCCTTCAACAGATGAGTGGATTAAGAAAATGTGGTACATATACACAATGGAATATTAATCAGTCATAAAGAAGAATGAAATTACGTCAGTAATGGATGGAACTGGAATTTGCCAGTAAATGGATGGAACTGGAAACTATCAAGCTAAGTGAAATAAGCCAATCCTAAAACAACCAAAAGCCAACTGTTCTCACTGATATACAGATGCTGACTCACAATTATTGGCGGGGGAGTTGAGTTTCACTGATTGGACAGAGGAGGAGTTGAGGGAAAGGAGTGGGGATGGGACTCATAAAGACAGTAGAATAAGTTGGACATAACTTTCCTATGGTCATATATGAATACACAACCAGTGTAATTACACATCATGTACAACTACAAAAATGGTGTTGATATGATATATCAAATGTTGATATGATATATCAAAATACATTCTACTGTCATGTATAACTAAAAAGAACAAATAAAAATTAAAATTAAAAAATTTTAAATGTAAATATTCTGCTAAAAAATAAATATATCAACCATGTTATACGCGGTGGTATTAAATCTAAAGTTCTGTGTTTTTTGAGAGATATTTTACTTCATTGCTAGTACATATTAATTATCATTTGGAATTAAGGGAGTTACATATGATTCTAGATTGTAGATAGGGTTAGTCTAGTAGATATTATGCAACTCAATTTCTGTTGTTAAAGTTCTGTTTTCTTTTTTATTAATTTATTTTGATTCATTATACACAAATGGAGCACAGCTGTAGTTTCTCTGGTTGTACACGAAGTAAAGTCACACCATTTGTGTAATCATACATGCACATAGAGCAATGTTTGTCTCATTCTGTTACTATTCTTACCCCAAACTGATCCCACCCTCTTTTTCCTCTATGCAATCCATCCTTCCTCCATTCTTGCCTCCCTTCCACCCTGTATTATGTATCATCATCTACTTATCAGAGAGATCATTCCACCTTTGGTTTATGAGGATTGGCTAATCTCACTTAGCATGACACTCTCAAACTTCATCCATTTACCTGCAAATGCCATAATTTATTCTTCTTTATGGCTGATTAATGTTCCATTGTGTATATATACCACAGTTTCTTTATCCATTCATTTATTGAAGGCATCTAGGTTGGTTCCACAATCTAGGTATTGTGAATTGACCAGCTACAAACATTGATGTGGCCGCTTCACTGTAGTATGCTGATTTTAAGTCCTATGGGTATAGTCCAAGGAGTAGGATAGCTGGGTCAAAGGATGGATCCATTCCAAGTTTTCTAAGGAATCTCCACACTGCTTTCCCAGAGTGACTGCACCAATTTGCAACCCCACCAGCAATGTATGAGTTTACCTTTTTCCCCACATCCTCACCAACACTTGTTGTTGCTTGTATTCTTGATACTAGACATTCTAACTGAGGTGAGATGAAATCTTAAGGTGGTTCTGATTTGTATTTCTCTTATTACTAGAGATGTTGAACATTTCATGTATCTGTTGATTGCTTGTAGATCTTCTTCTGTAAAGTGTCTGCTCATTTCCTTGGCCCATTTATTGATTGGGTTATTTATATTCTTGGGGTAAAGTTTTTTGAGTTCTTTGTAGATTCTGGAAATGAGTGCTCTATCTGAAGTGTGTTTGGCAAAGATTTTCTCCCACTCTGTAGGATCTCTCTTCACATTGCTGATTGTTTCCTTTGCTGAGGAAAACCTTTTCAGTTTGAATCTATCCCAATTATTGATTCCTGCTTTTATTTCTTGTGCTTTGGGAGTCATGTTAAGGAAATCTGTTCCTAGGCCAACATGATGAAGATTTGGATGTATTTTCTCTTCTATTAGGTGCAGAGTATCTGGTCTAATTCCTAGGTCCTTGATCCATTTTGAGTTGAATTTTGTGCAGGGTGAGAGATAGGGGTTTAGTTTCATTTTGCTGCATATAGATTTCCAGTTTTCCCAGCACCATTTGTTGAAGAGGCTATCTTTTCTCCATTGTATATTTTTGGTCCCTTTGTCTAGTATGAGAAAACTGTATTTATGTGGGTTTGTCTCTGTGTCCTCTATTCCATACCATTGATCTACCTGTCTATTTTGGTACCAATACCATGCCAGTTTTTTTTACTATTGCTCTATAGTATAGTTGAAGATTCTGGTATTGTGATCCCCTGCTTCGCTCTTCTTGCTAAGAATTGTTTTAGCTATTCTGGGTCTCCTATTCCTCCAAATGAATTTCATGATTGCTTGCTCTATTTCTATGGAGTCCATCATTGGAATTTTAGTTGGAATTGCATTGAATTTGTATAGCGCTTTTGTAGTACGGCCATTTCAACAGCATTAATTGTGCCTATCCAAGAACGTGGGAGACCTTTTCACCTTCTAAGATTTTCTTTAATTTCTTTCTTTAGTGCTCTGTAGTTCTCATTGTAGAGGTCTTTCACCTCTTTTGTTAGATTGATTTCCAGGTATTTTGTTTTTTTTTTTCAGGTTATTGTGAATGGAGTAGTTTTCCTAATTTCTATTTCAGAGGATTCATCATTTATGAATGAAAATGTATTTGATTTATGAGCATTAATTTTATAACCTGCTACTTTACCAAATTCATTTATGAGTTCCAGAAGTTTTCTGGTGGAATTTTTTGGATCCTCTAAATATAGAATCATTTTATTGGCAAATAGGGATAGTTTGAGTTCTTTTTTTCCTTTTTGTATCCCTTTAATTTCTTTAGTCTCTCTTATTGCTCTGGCTAGAGTTTCAAGGACGATGTTGAATAGAAGTGGTGAAAGAGGGCATCACTGCCTTGTTCCAGTTTTGAGGGGGAATGTTTTCAATTTTTCTCCATTTAGAATGATGTTGGCTGTAGGTCATAGATAGCCTTTACAATGTTAAGGAATGTTCCCACTATCCCTATTCTTTCTAGTGTTTTGAGCATGAAGGGGTGCTGTATTTTATCAAATGTTTTCTCTGCATCTATTGAAATAAACATGTGGTTCTTAATTTTAAGTCTGTTGATGTGATGAATAACATTTATGGATGTCCAGATGTTGAACCAACCTTGCATCCCTGGGATGACCCCACTTGATCACGGTGCACTATCTTTTTAATATGCTTTTGTATGCAATTTGCTAAAATTTTGTTAAGAATCTTTGCATCTATGTTCATTAGTGATATTGGTCTGAAGTTTTCTTTCTTTGAAGAGTCTTTGTCTGGTTTTGGTATCAGGGTGATATTAGCTTCATAGAATGAGTTTGGAAGGGCCCTCCTCCTCTATTTCATGGAATACTTTGAGGAGAATTGGAATGAGCTCTTCTTTGAAGGTCTTGTAGAACTCGGCTGTGAATCCATCTGGTCCTGGACTTTTCTTGGTTGGTAGGATTTTGATGATCTCTTCTATTTCATTGCTTGAAATTGATCTATTTAAATTGTGTATGTCCTCCAGATTCAGTTTGGGTGGCTCATATGCCTCTAGGAACCTGTTGATGTCTTCCAGGTTTTCTATTGTGTTGGAGTATAAATTTTCAAAATAGCTTGTAATTATGTTTTTATTTCAGTAGTGTCTGTTGTGCTATTTCCTTTTTCATCATGAATTTTAGTAGTTTGAGTTTTCTCTCTCCTTCTCTTCATTAGTGTGGCTGAGGGTTTATCAATTTTGTTTATTTTCTCAAAGAACCAACTTTTTGTTTTGTCAATTTTTGAATTGTTTCTTTCATTTCAGTTTCATTGATTTCCACTCTGATTTTAATAGTTTCTATCTTCTACTACTTTTGGTGATGAACTGTTCCTCTTTTTCTGGGACTTTGAGCTGTAATGTGAGGTCTTTTATTTGTTTGCTTTTCATTCTTTTATTGAATGTACTCCATGCAATGAACTTTCCCCTTAGCACTGCTTTCATAGTATCCCAGAGATTTTGATATGTTGTGTCTTTGTTCTCATTGACCTCTAAGAATTTTTTATTTCCCCCCTAATGTCTTCTGTTATCCATGCATCATTCAATAGCATATTATTTAATCTCCAGTGTTGGAGTAGTTTCTGTTTTTTATTTTATCATCAATTTATAATTTCATTCCATTATGATTTGATAGAACACAAGGTAGTATCTCTATGTTAAGAGTAGCTTTGTGGCACAACATATGGTCTATTTTAGAGAAGGATCCATGAGCTGCTGAGAAGAAAGTGTTTTTGCGTATTGATGCATGGAATATTCTATATATGTCTGTTAAGTCTAAGTTAGCAATTGTGTTATTGAGTTCTATGGTTTATATATTCAATTTTTGCTTGGAAAATCTGTCCAATGGTGAGAGAGGAGTGTTAAAGTCACCCAGTGTTATTGTGTTGTGGTCTATTTGGTTCCTGGAATTGAGAAGATTTGATTGATATACATGGATGCACCTTTGTTTGGGGCATAAATATTTATGATTGTTATGTGTTGCTGATTTATGCTTCCTTTAAGCAGTATGAAATGTCCTTCTTTATCCCTTCTAGCTAATTTTGGCTTGAAGTCTGCTTTATCTGATATGAGGATGGAAACCCCCGCTTTTTTTTACTAAGTCTGTGTGCATGGTTTGTTTATTCCTAACCTTTCACCTTTAGTCTGTGTGTATCTTTTTCTATGAGATGAGTCTCTTGGAGGCAGACTATTGTTGGGTCTTTCTTTTTAATCCAATCTGACAGTCTATGTCTTTTGATTGATGAGTTCAGGCCATTAACATTCAGGGTTTTTATTGAGATATGAATTGCATTCCCGGTCATTTTGGGTTTTTTTGGTTTTTAACTTGACTTATTTTCTCCTTTATTTAGCTATTCCTTTAGGGTATTTCCTCCCTTTGCTGATTTACATTGTTGATCTTCATTTCTTCCTCATGGAATATTTTGTTTAGAATGTTCTGTAGTGCTGGCTTTCTATTTGTAAATTCTTTTAGCTTTTGTTTGTCATGGAAGGATTTTATTTCATCTTCAAATCTGAAGGTGAGTTTTGCTGGGTATAAGATTCTGGGTTGGCATCTACTTTCTTTTAGAGCTTGAAATATGTTGTTCTAGTCCCTTCTTGCTTTTAGGGTCTGGGTTGAGAAATCTGCTGATAACGGTATTGGTTTCCCCCTGAATGTAATCTTATTTTTCCTCTTGCAGTTTTTAAAATTCTATCTTTATTTTGTATGTTAGGTACTTTCATTATAATGTGCCTTGGTGTTGATCTGTTGTAGTTTTGTACATTTTGTGTCCTTTAAGCCTCTTGTATTTGATTTTCCATTTTGTTCTTCAGATGTGGGAAGTTTTCTGATATTACTTCATTTAATAGATTATTCATTCCTCTGGTTTGTATCTCTGTGCCTTCCTCAACCCCAATAACTCTTAAAGTTTGTCTTTTCATAATATCCCATAATTCTTGTAGACTTTGTTCATGAATTCTTATCATCTTCTCTGTTTAGTCAACTTCGTTTACAAGATTAAATATTTTGTCTTCAATGTCTGCAGCTCTGTCTTCCAGGTGATGTAGCCTGTTGGTTATGCTGTCTATTGAGTTTTTAATTTGGTTTATTGTTTCCTTCATTTCCAGGATTTGTGTTTAGAGTTTTTTTCAGATTCTCTCTCTATTTATTGAAATGATCTTTAGGTTCCTGCATCTGTCCTTTTAGCTGTTGATTGGTGCAATCATTCATTGCCTGCATTTGCTCTCTCATCTCACCGTTTGCTTCTCTGATCACTTTGATTATGTATACTCTGAACTCCCTTTCTGACATTTCTTCTGCCCTACTCTGACTGGATTCTGGTTGATGTAGCATCTAGGTTTGTTTGAGACACTTTCCTCCACTGTTTTCTCATGTTGCTTATATATCCTCCCCTCTATCCTTGAGAATCTGAGGTATTGCAGTTTCCCCCCCTATAGACTTGTGGTGTCACTGCCAGTTTCCAATACCTCACCTCCTAGTCTTCAGTAACACTAGACCGTGGGATGGGGCCAGGCTGAGGTATGTCTGGGCTTTTAGGCTGGGCCTCCTGGCATGGAAGTCTCAAGTGTCCATGCTGTGCCAGCTTCCCCCACGCTGAAGTCTCTGACTTCTGGGCTGTGCCGGCTGACCCCTCACCCCTCCACACAGGAGTCCCATGGGAGCACTCTGAGTTGACATCCCAGGTGCAGCTCTGGGATGCACCTGCTTCATTTTAACCAAGGTCCAGTAAAGCCCAAAATCAAAACATCAAATACCATTATAAATTCATTCCAAAATTGCCATAGGTAAGCAATGGCAAATAGCTTCATCCTTAGAATTCAATAGTTCTTTTGGCCACATGAAGTATTTTTGTCATTCATTCCACATTCTAGGTTTTATATACTGATTTTTTTGTTTTAAATCTTATTTTGAAGCAAGTAGAAGTCAGCTGAAATATGTGCAACCTAAATACATGATTTATATTAAATGTTGAGATACTAAAAAAATTTATGGCTATTATGTGATCAGTGGTTATGATATTTGGTGTTACCATCTGCAATTATATCTCTGCTCTACGTAACTTATAGATATAAATATGGAGGAGGATTTCTACACACTTTTGATGTACATCATCCAAATTCCAAATGTTAGGAGAGCTATATGCTGATGGAAAGGTACCTGTTCCCAGTAACAGCATTGAGATCTTAACATCTTTATGAAGCTAGATCTGTTCTTATGATATATTGGTCTTTACTAACAAATACGTGCTTTTAAAAATAAAAAAGAATGGGACCCTAATTAGCATAAGTTGTAATTCATGTATGTATAATATGCCAAATTACATTCTACTCTCATGTATATCTACAAAGAACAAATAAAAAATAAATAGAATTTTTTTAAAAAAGAAAATGTAGCATCAACACTCCAGCATATAAGTACAGGCAACAACTTCCTCAATAGGACCACTAAAGCTCAGGAAATAATGCCAAGAGTTAATAAATGGGATGACATCAAATGTAAAAGTTTTTGCACAGTAAAGGAAACAGTTTAAGAATGTAAAGAGAGAACCCACAGAATGAGAGAAAATCTTTGCTAGCTACTCTTCTGACAGAAGATTAATATCCAGAACTTGTGAGAACTCAAAAACTTGACACTAAAAAAACCAAATAGCTCAATTAATAAATGGAAAAATGAACTAAACAAACACTTCTCAAAAGAAGAAATACAAATAGCTAAAAAGTACATGAAAAAACATTCAACACCATTAGCAATTAGGAAAATGCAAATCAAAACTACACTGAGATTTTATCTTACACCAGTCAGAATGGCAGCCATCAAGAATACAAACAATTCCAATGGCTTGGGAGGCTGAGGAAGGAGGACAGCACATTCAAGGCCAGGTTCAGCAACTTCATGAGGCCTTAAGCAATTTAGGGAGACCCTGCCTCAAAATAAAATATAAAAAAATGGGCTGGGGATGTGCCTCAGTGCTAAGTGCCCCTGGGTGCAATCCCTGGTACCAAAACAAACTAAAAACAATACAAACAATAAAAAATGCTGGAGAGGATGTGGAGATAAGGGAACACTTTTACAATGTTGGTGGGACTGTAAATTATTATAACCATTATGGAAATCAGTATTGAGGCTTCTCAAAAGACTATGCATGGAAACACCAGATGACCCAGATATACCACTCCTCAATATTTATCCTAAGGACTTAAAGTCATCGTGGTGAAGCAATACATGCCTACACATGTTTACAGCAGCGTAATTCACAATAGCCAAACCATGGAACCAGGCTAGGTGTCAATCAATGGGTGAATGTACAAAAATAATATGGTATATACACAATGGAGTTTTTATTCGGCCATAAAGGAAAATGAAGTTATGTCATTTGCAGGAAAATGGATGGAACTTGAGCACATTATAATAAGCAAAATCAGCCAAACTCAGAAAGTCAAGGATTTTCTCTCTTATGTGGAAGATAGAGGGAAAAAAGAAATAGAAAGGTTGTAAGGGAAAATCTCATGAAAATTGAAGGGAGATAAGTAGAGTAGAGGAAAGAAACCAGGGGGAGGGAAAGGGAAAGTGCTGGAGAGTGACATTATATTTTTTCTACTGTGTGCATACATAAATATGAAACAATCCCACCATTATGTACAACTATGCGGCACCAATTAAAATATGGGAAAATTCAATTCATAATAATCCCGTGGGTTTGTTTCTGCATTCTATCCTGTTCCATTGGTCCGTGCATCTGTTTTTATGCCAGTGGCATGCTGTTTTGATTACTATTGCTTTGTAATGCATCTTGAAATCAGGTATTTTGATGGCTGCAGCTTTGTCTTTTTGGTCAGAATTGCATGACTATTGAGGAGTCTCCTATGGTTTCATACAAATTTCAGAATCATTTTTCTATTTCTGTGAAAAATTCATAATTTTGGTAAGAAGTGCATTGAATTTGTAGATTGCTTTGCATAAAATGGACATTTTAATGTATTGACTTTTACAATCTAGAAACATATCACTGCACATTTCTGATTCCCCTTTTGTGGCCTTTAATGTTGTTTTTTAGTCCTTCATAGTCACACAACAATATTTGTTGAGTGAATGAATGCATGAATGAATGAATGAATCAATCAATCAATCAATCAATCAACCTTAGGAAATACTTCCCAACATTTGGTGAGACTAGGAAAATGTAACTGCAGTTGTGAGTGAGCTCCTTATTTCCAACTGCAGGCTCAAATTATGAAAAAGAAATTGACAGGGCAGGAAAAGGTGCTTTTGTTTAACCTTGGGTTATTTGTCTTTCCCCAAAACTTCATAAAAGAAACACTAAAAATGTTAATCTTCTTAGAGGATAATAGGAAAGAGATCATCTGGAGTTTATAAAGCGTCTTGGTTAATAGGTTCATTTTAATAATAGCTGATCTTTCCATCCACAGGGAGGCTCTTCTGCCAGCTCAGCAAGTCTCCTCAAAGACTTGCCAGGGTGTGCTTTACAGCAAAGACATAATAAAACACACAGGGTGGTTGCCATTCTCAGAAAATAATAATGCCCTGGCCTAAAACCTAAGTCTTCTAAATTCATTTTATAAACTCCTTTTCATAAACTTTTAGACACTGCTTAGCCAGAACTCATCGGCACAGTTCCCAGTTCACAGAAGAAGGATTTGCCCAAAGCACAGCTGCATGGAGAAGGAACTTCCAGCACCTGCAAACCCAGACTGGGAGTGCACCAGGGCTCCCACATGAACAGGCGCCTCAACCTAGTCTGAGACCCTGGGCTCGGCCTGTAACGTCTGCCTGCCTTGCTGGTTATCTCAAGCCTCCTGTGGTGTGTCCTCCAATCTCCTGCTGGGTCCAACATATTTGGCTCACTGATTTTTTCCCCCCAGTACTGGGAATTAAACCCAGGGGCACTGTAGGGAAAATGGAGTCGATCAGGCTCCCTCACCTGGATGTCCTGGAGGCAATGACTAAGATGTCTCATGTAAGTCAAAAACACCAGTGCATGCGAATTCTTATGTAACCATAATATACTCGGCACCCTTCCGGTTTTTTTGTAATACTGTATATAAGCTGAACAGGGACTTTCTGCAGCATGAATTGCCCACCCATCAAATAAAGGCATGTCAGATCTCCCTACAGTTCTGTGTTTTCGTCAGGCAGTCCAAATCTCCAGTTGCGCAATGGTGGCATAGTTGTCAGGATTGACAGCAACCCAATTTCAAGAGTACTATGCCAAAAGTGCTAGCCCATCTGGCAACATGTGGCTGGGCCATCAACTTCAACAAGTTGCAAGGCCCTGGAATTGTGTGAAGTTCTTGGGGGTTGTCTGGTTCAGTAAGACAAAGGTGATTCCCAATGCAGTTATTGATATGATCCAGACCTACCCTATTTCATGACCATAAAGCAATTACAAACATTTCTGGGATTGATAGGGTATTGGAGAGTGCTTATACCCCATCTGACCCAAATGATTATGGCCCCTTTATGCCCTACAAGAAAAGTGGGTAAGGTGGTACTGGGCTGCAGAAATTGACGAGGCCAAGCAGATTGTACACATGTTCAGGCACTACACATCATTGATCCTGCATGACCTTGTAAATTAGATGTGCATATAACCCAAGAAGAGTTTGGGTGGGGGCTACGGCAGAATTCCAAATGGCTTAGATGACCAGTTGGATTTTGGTCCCAACTGTAGAAAGAGGTGAAAGTATGGTATTCTCTAGAGGAGAAGCAGTCACTAGTTATATAACCAACTTATTAGCCACTGAGGACATCACTGAAACTGTTCCTATTACCTTGACTACTACATGTCCTACTGCAAGTTTGGTACATAATTGGGCCACATGGTCCCAGAGCGGGACCACACAGACACCAAACCTAGCAAAGTGGGGAGCCTACCTCTAACAACAGAGTGCACTATCCAACAGCCCTCTGCAGGCTAAACTCCAGGAGGTGCTTGTTATGATTTGGATATGAGGGGTCCCCCGAAAGCTCGCGTGTGAGACAATGCAAGAAGATTCAGAGGAGAAATGATTGGGTTGTAAGAGTCTTAACCTAATCCCTGTCAGAGATTAACTGAGTGGTAACTGAAGCAGTAGGGTGTTGCTAGAGGAGGTAGGAATTGGGAGTGGATTTGGGATATATATTATATCTGACAAGTGGAGTCTCTCTCTGCTTCCTGATCTCATGTAAGATGCTTCCCTCTCCCACACTCTTCCACCGTGATGTTCAGCCTCACCTCAATCCCCATGGAATGGAGCCTGCCTTCCATGGACTCTGAAACTGTGAGCCCTAAATAAACATTTTGGCAGCTGGGGATATAGCTCAGGTGGTAGAGTGCCTGCCTCACAAGCACAAGGCCCTGGGTTTGATCCCCAGCACTGCAAAAAAAACAAATAAATAAAACATTTTGTCCTCTAGAGTTGTGCTGATCAGGTCATTCAGTCATAGCAGCAAAAACGCTGACTAAAGCAGTGCTTAAACCCATTACCTAAATAGATGACCACATAATTATGACAGGTGAAATCAGAACCAGAAACAAGCACATACCTAGAAGGTAAGGCACCTATACCATCCAATGCTTGTACGCTGACAGCTCCAGTCATGGATGACCACTCACTCGTATGGACAGTAGTGACTGTGCAGCCATATACATGTGGTTTAATACAGGTAGGACAAAATAGCCAGTGGACTGAGTTATGTGCTGTCTGGATGGTGGCAGCAAGTAAGGGATCCTCTGTGGTGATATGTACTAATAGCTGGGCAGTGTACCAGGGGCTTACACTGTGGATTTCCACATGGCATTTAAATAACTGGTAAGTCATGCATCATCCACTATGGGAGCAAGTTCTGTGGCAGAAGCTCTGAGAGCTAGACCATCAGAAACTGGTGACTCTATATCATGTCAAAGGACATGCACCAACGGCCTCCCCAGCAATGATGAAGCCAACACTTTAGCAAAAGTGCATTGGCCAGAAACAGCCTCACATACCTCATTCACTGGACACAAGATGGCCCTGTGGCAGCATTAACAGTGTTTGCATACTGGCCAAAAAACTATATGGGCTACAGTGAAGATCTAAGTCTCCTGGGGGACATTGGCTGAAAATCAAGATATATGAAAATACAAGATATATCTGTACAGCTTTCTCCCAGGAACATCTCTAGCATCCAGGAGCTGAATGGGCCAAGTGTTGCATGGGTGAGTGTCTCTCACTAGGTGACAAGTGGACATTATAGGGCCATGCCTAGTTCTGAAGGGTGTAAGTACTTGTGTAGACACTGTGACTAGGCTCGTAGCCACTTTCCCAACACAATACTTGACTAAAAAGCAATGGTAACAGCTCTGGAACACTTATGTGCAGCATATGGCCAGTTCATTGGTGATAGTGAGTAACCAAAAGAACTCATTTCACTGGTGCACACATGCAAGAAGGGGCCAAACACCTAGGCATTGCCTGGTCACTCTATGTGCCAAATAACCTGCAGGCAGTGGAATGAGAATGGTATAACGAATGGTCTTTTAAAATAAGGACTGTAGCCTGCTGCTAGCACTCCCACACTGACTGGTTGGACCAAAAGATTCTGGACTGTTCTTTGTATCTTGAATAAATGAAGTAGGAGGGATGGCCCTACCCCAGTAGAAGCCTTGTTCAATGTGCTGCTGTGAACATCCAATTGCAGATCAGATACAAGATGAATTATTGAAGCCAGGTTTTGGATGTCAAGGTAACATTTTGCTGCAAGCTCCTAAAGCCATAAACAATGATCCAGAAGCCACCTGGACCTGGCCTTCAATAATAATAGCATCCCACATGTGATGGGTTGCTTGGTAGTTCCTTGGGGACAAGGATTAGATGTAGACCTGCACGTGACCCCATGGGTAAGAGGGCACTGACCCCCAACCTTAAAAGACATGTCTTCTTCCGGTGACATTATATTGAGAGGCACTTGAGGAAGTCATACCTCCCAGGAAAGGTTCAAAAACCTTATCCGTATTTTGTATTATCCCTCTATCCAATTATGAGTTTCCCCTCACACTGCATCAGAGAAGCACATAGAAGCACCTCTGAAGGTGTAGAACCATGGGCCACGTCAGCCATTGCTGACAGCATCAATCATGTCCATGGACAAGATATTGGCCTGCATTTTTCCAGAGGGATGGGATTTGCCTTTATTAATACTTTAAATACCTTGTCTCTCAGCCTGTGAGTATGTTTGGGTCAATGTGATGACTGACTGCGTGGACACATATGCTATTGCCAATCAATCTGCATCCTGGATATGGACTGAGATGCTGCTGAGTGCAGCAGTTAGCTTGCTGTGGAGAATTGATTCCACAAAATATTTAACTGGACTTAGTTGCAAACACAGAACATGACTGACTTTCAATGGAATCACACGAAGCGCTCTATTTTCAAAAGTGTGGCACAACAGGTGAGACACAACCCATTATAGGTTATTCAGTATGGGATGGCTTAGGATGTGTTTTAGTCAGCTTTTTTGCTGTGATGACTAAAATATCCAACAAGAACAATTGTAGAAGCAGAAAAGTTCATTTAAGGGCTCACAGTTTAAGAGTTCTCAGTCCATAGATAGCAGGCTCCATTCCTTGGGGTTCCAGGTGAGGCAGAACATCACAGCAGGAGAGTGTGGCAGAGGGAAGCAGCTCACATGATGATCAGGAAGCAGATAGAGAGACTCTATTCACCGGATACAAAATGTATAGCCAAAGTCATGGTCTCAATGACCCAACTCCTCTAGCCACACCCTACCCCTCTTCAGTTACAACTCAATTAATCCCACCAGAAGATAAATTTACTGATTGGGTTAAGGTTGGCATAACCCAATCATTTCACCTCTAAGCCTTCTTACATTGTCTCACACATGAGCTTTTCGGGGACACATCACATTCAAACCATAAAATCCCACCCCTGGCCCCCAAAAGCTCATGACAATCTCACAGTGCAAAATACATTTAGTCCATTTCCAAAAGTCCCCATAGTCTCAACAGTTAAAAAATTGGCCAAAAGTTCAAGTCCAAAGTCTCCTCTGAGACTCAGGGCAAACTCACATTTTGAGCTCCTATAAAAGTCAAAAGCAGTTTAAAAGTACTCAATACATAATAGTTCAGAGTAAATATTTTCATTCAGAAAAATAAGGGCACAAAAAAAGAGAGGTAGGACCAAATCGAGACTGAAATCCAGCTGGGCAAACAATTCCTGTAGCTCCACATCTGGCATCTGGGACACATGGCACTGTTGCATTCTCTACAAAGGGCTTATGTAGCTCTGCTCGTATGACTTTGCTACTTGCAGTCCACATGGCATCTCTCTTGGTTTGTCTCTGCTCAATTCCTGCAGGTTTCCTCAGTGGATGTTCCATGGTACTGACATTTTTTAGTCTCAGGGGTCTCCACTGTAGCTTCAGCTTTCTCCTCACATCTCCCCACAGTGCCCTCTCAGGGGCTGACTGCAGAGACTCTGACCCTGCTGCACTTTTTCTGGCCTCCCAGGCTTTCCTTTGAAATCTTGGTGGAAGTCTCCATGACCCTCTAACTCTAGCTTCTTACATTCCTGCAGAACCAGTACCACTTGGTTGACACCAAAGTCTGCTGCCATCTCGAGTAGCAGCCAAGTCTCCAGGGACCCTGGCTGCAGTACCCTATGAGTGCCTGGGTGGCTGAATACATTGAAAAACTTCCCAAGCTGCTCTGTGCATGCAGGTTGCCCCACTAGTCTCTTCTAGAAGAAAATTTTACTCCCTTGAACCTGAGATGGTCTTGCCCATTTCTGAGATACCCTCAAACCATTTTTCCTATTGTCTCTGGGCAAAGTCTTTAGCATACAACTGCAACTTTCATAGCCTCAGTTTTACTCCCACCTTCAAGTCCAAGTTTTTCAAATCTTTCTGCTCCACTTTCTGCTCCTAATTATCACAATACATTTGGTTAAAAGCTGCCAGCAATATCCAAGCCACTGCCTGAATGCTATGCTGCCTAGAAATTTCTTCCACCCATTAAAGAAGTCCATCACTTATAAAATCAGACTCACATAAAGTCTCAGGACATGGGCAAAATGCAGACAACTTCTCAGCTAGAACATAACATGAATGACCTCTAGTTCAATTACCAGTAATGTCCTCCTTTTCCTCTAAGACCTCTTGAGCCCTGTCTTCACTGTCCAAGGTCCTATTGGCCTTCTGGTCTTCTCAGCTCCCATCAGAATCTGCCATTAAGCTCTGCTTACAACAATCTAAAGCATATCCAGCTTGAACTACTTCACATCTCAAAATTCCTCCCCCCAAAATTCCAAAAAGCTCCAAAAGCTTATGAACCACATGATCAGGTTAGTCACATCAATCCCACTCCCAGTACCAATTTCTGTATTAGGGTTCTCCAGAGGAACAGAACCAACTGTTCATTAGGAGGAATGAATCTAAAAAGGGGATTTATTGCTGGGTGCAGTGGCGTACACCTGTAATCCCAGCGGCTTGGGAGGCTGAGGCAGGAGGATCATGAGTTCAAAGCCAGCCTCAGCAACTTAGCGAGGCCCTAAGCAACTCAGTGAGACCCTGTCTCTAAATAAAATACAAAATAGGGCTGGGGATGTGGCTCAGTGGTCAAGTGCCCCTGAGTTCAATCCCCAGTACCAAAAAAAAAAAAAGTTGGGGGAGGGAATTACTAGATTGGCTTATACAACCAGAAGCTGGAAAGTCCACAGAGGCTGTCTGCAGTCTGTAGAGCTGGAGGAACCAGTAGATGCACAGTCCAAGAGGATGAAGCCTCAGAACAAGAGGGATCAAGTCCAAGGCCAAATGCTTCTAGAATCTCCCTGGAGAATCACTGGCACAATTCACTCTGGAAGAGTGAAGGAGCAAGTCTGATATCCTCAGGCAATCACAGTAGCAATTAAGAACCCATTTAAGAAGAATTGAGCTTGCATTTGCTACAGCTTCCTTGTTCTTCCAAATTTTATTCCATTCAGGCCTCCAACCTATTAGATTGTGCTGCCCATACTTAGGGAGAATCTGTACTTCAGTTCACTATCCCACATGCCAATCATTTCTAGACACACCCTCATTGACATACCCAGAAACCTCTTAATCTTCAGCATCTCTTAATCCAATCAAGTTGACAATTAAAGATGACCATTACAGGATGTTCCCTCTGAAGATGTAGAACTTAACCAACAGGTATGCCAGTGTGTAGAAAATATGGAACAGAATTATCTATGGGAAGACACCATGAACCTTATCCACTGCGATAGTTAATGGTTCTAATACCTAGAAGTCACAAAATGGTAGTCATGCCTACCTTGACCCCTAGGATATTTGGGGTTGTGGACAACATGAATGGCCATATTAACCTATCAAATGGACTGATTTATGCACTTGAGGAAGGTCATACTTGCCAGCAAAGGTTCAAGAAGCCTTATCTGAGCAGCCATCCAATTGGGCACCTTCATGAAAAAGCATCTTGTGTGACATACTCCATGGTGATACTGCCCTTCAGATCTGTTCTCACCACAAGCAGCCATCACTGTTGAGATAGAGATTACAGCACTGGCTCTGCATACCACGGTTTATAGCAGAGAAATTTACAATAGACAAGTTATGGAACCAACCTAAGTGTCTGTCAACAGATGAGTGGATAAAGTAAATATGATATATATACACACAATGGAGCTTTACTCAGCCACAAAGAAGAATGAAATTATGTCATTTTCTGGTAAATGGATGGAACTGGAGAACATCATATTAAGTGAAATAAGTCAGACTCAGAAAGTCAAGAGTCAACTGTTTACTCTCATATGTGGAAGCCAGAGAGAAAAAAGGAATAATAAGGGGATCTCATGAAAATAGAAGGGAGGACAGTAGAGTAAATGAAAGGAAACAGAGGAGGAGAGGGAAAGAAGAGGTACTGGGGAATGAAATCAACGAAACTATGCTATATTCATGTTCAAATGTGTGACAATGAATCCCACTATTATGTATGATTGTAATGCATCAATAAAACATTTAGAAAGAATCATTCTCACAGTCGAATTAAAAAATAAACAATTTTTTAAAACAATGTTTACAGGTTTACACTTTTGGGCTAACTCCCTCTACTTTTTCTTTTGTTTGTTTTTGTTTTGTTTGTTTTGTTTTTGCTGCTGGGGATTGAACCATAGGCCTAATGCATGCTGAGCAAGTGCTCTAACTACTGAGCTACATCCCCAACCCCAGCTCTTTTCATCCTCACAGAACAGTCCTACAAAGGAGGCAATGGTATTTCCCCCATTTCACAGGAGAGAAAACTGATGCAGAGAGTTAAATTAACCTGCCCACTGCAGGTAATGCAGCCAAGAAATGCACAGTGAGGATGGAGCTCAGGCATCTAACTCCAGGACCTGAGCACCTACCCACTGCACAAACTGCCACCTGCAAATTCAGCCCTCAGGAACATCTGGTGAGGAGGATGAGGCAACCACAGACTGATTCTGCCAGCAAACACGCTTGGAATACACATTTAAACAGCACTTTCAACACGACAGGCCCAGAAGTGAAACAGATCATTCAGGTCCATGTTATAGAGACCAGTCAGGTGCTTGTTCAAGCCCAGGTGTGGAGCATTGCTTATTGATCTGCACACATCTAATCTGATTGCTTTAATGCATTCAGCTTCCTTTAGGTCCCGCCAGGGCTTGGCAACCTGTAATTCACAACTGGGCAGTTTCCCAGCCCAGGTCAGTCCTCTGGCTAGACACAAAGAAACTTGAGCCCCAAGTTATTTTCAACCCTGCCTTGCCTAATCCTCTGTGCTTGTTATAATTTATTTTATGTTTTTAGTTTTACTACAAAAAATGGCCAAATTATTACTTTAGTTGGTCTGCAAACAAGAGTTAAATACTTATTAAGTTGTAAAAAGAAGTAAATGTGTTATAAAATGAATTCTAATAGACTTCTTCCCTCAAAAAAAATAAGCAATTTAATGAATACAGTTTGACTTGTGTTCCATTAATAATGTGCCCAATCATTCCTGCTTTGCAAGAAGTGACTCTATGTAGATGATCTTATGGTAGGACCCAATTTTTTTTCATGCAATTAGCTGCACACATTTGCTGACAAGCTGATTTATGTATGAATGCTTTTTAAAAGCAAAGGCATTTTGTGTATAATTGTATTCCTCTGTAATCCATCTGCTGACAAATTTGTGTGTTTCTCGGTTTATTTGCTAATGCTTTCTCCTGCCCTAGCATGATCAGGCATAGGAGTCAAAATAATTTCAAGATGAAATAAATACTAAGGGTAATTAAAGGCCAGACCTATGGCTAGTGGGAATGTCTCCATAAGGTATGTTAAATTCCCAATCCAACTTTTTAAAGCTGCCAAGTAGAAAGAGAATAAAAACATGATTAGACTTATGACATAGGATTTGCTTGTATGAGAATCGTGTTCTAACCCAGGTAAAGGTCATTCAAGTTTGCTAAAGAGGCCTAAGGACTATGGTACCATAGTCCCTTCAATTGATTGATTGATTTGATTTTACTGGGGATCAAAGTCAGGGGCACTCTACCACTGAGCTACATCTCTAGTCCTTTTTATTCTTTGAGTCAGAGTCTGACTAAATTGCTGAGGCTGGCCTGGAACTTGGGATACTCCTGCCTCAGCTGGAATTACAAGAGCATACCACCACACCCAGCAGTCCCTTTGATTCAGAATTCTACCAACTTTGGGCTTGCTCAAATTGGCCTGAAGCTACCTGAGAAGAATCTGCCTTTGCTTACAAGGAAAAGCTGGAGTTTCCCTCAGTGGGGACTCAGCTCTTTACCTTAGAAGAAGAATAAGGCTCTTTGTTCATGGAGGGCTCTGATAATTACAAAGTACTGATTTCTAGTACTTAATATGGCTCTCTTCACTGCCCATTTCCTCCAGCCAAAGGCCACCAGGAACACCCTCCAACAGAGTTAGATATGTGACTGGCTTCAGCCAGGGAGAAGAACATGCCATCAGGAGCCCAGAGGAGACATGAGCTTAAGCTGCACAATTTGAAAGAGGTGAAGGAACAGATCTGTTGTAGATGGGGAGCTGTCTGGAAACTGAGGCTATTCATTGACTGGGATATTTTAGCACTTTTTAATCTAATAGAATAATGGATCAAAGCTCAAGTTGTTATGGGAGAAGAGCCCTCATCTGCCAAGATAATCAGGCCATTCTGTAGCGGTCCACTGCCCTTGTTTGTGTCTTTTCAGGTGTAACTCAGGAGAAGGCATTCTTTTTTTTTTTTTTTTTTAATTTTTTAGTTGTAGATGGACACAATACCTTGATTTTACTTATTTATTTTTATGTGGTTCTGAGGATTGAATCCAGTGCTTCACATGTGCTAGGCGAGTACTCTACCCGCTGAGCCACACCCCAGCCCCAAGAAGTCATTATTGTCTTCTTTTATCACACCTGCTGATTTGTCCCTAGGCATTGATACTCTGTGTGAGTCTGTCTTCCACCAGGAACCCCAGGGCCTAATTGGCAGCAACCAGCTGGGCCCCAGCTGTCAGTCACTGGTGCTGCTTTCTGTGTCCTCATAGTAGTCCTGTGTGGGGGCACAATGCTGGCACAGTGCAGATGGGTGGCGGTGTCAGCCAGATGACAGGAGGGCAGGTGAAAGGGAATAAATGGATGCATCCATGATGGGCTTTCTCAGCATTGTGTGGGCAAGGAAATTCAGGTTTGGAAAGGAACTGGAGGGAAGAGAAAGATCACTGACACTGGGCTGGGGAGGCAGAGAGGGGACTCACAGAGTATGGGAGCTTATTACCAATACCAATAACCAGCATCAACACTGTACCCACTCTGCTGATGCAGACATTGAGGTTCCATGAGAAGTGACTTACCCCAAATTAGCATAATTACATAATTAGATATATACTTAGGCACATCATCCCATAATTAGATGCATAGTTAGCATAATTAGCAATCAGGCTGGGATCTGGCCAGTATGTCTAACTTCAAATCCTCTGGTCATCCCACTACACAAGCTTGCCTGGGTTGGTGCCAAAGGAAGTGTGCAGGGAGAATTGCTGTGCCAAATTGTTCTTTGAGTATCATTTAATTCCCACCTTGATGGAGCAGGAAATTGAGCCTCAGGTGGCAAAGCTGGGGATTCCAGCATCATGAATTTTGGGAAGTATCTGACTCCAGAGCCTGCCCTCATTCCACCCAACCCCATTGTTCCTGAGAAAGCATAAAGACCCTCTTTGTCCAAGCTCAAGGAAGCAATCTGGACACCAAAGCCTCTCCATCCATCCAACACTTTGTATGTTCATCTATCATCTACAGGGACAGAGACACACAGAGGTTGACCAGAGCCAGGATGGCAGAAGGCCAGCGCTCTACTGCTACAGGAGGGGTGGAAACTCAGTGCGGAGAGAGGAGCCTGGACAGCTTCCTGGAGGAGGCATCCCTGAGCAAAAGCACAGGAAGAGAGCCGCTGTTCTTGGATAGCAAAGAGCAGTTCAATGCATCTAGTATGCTTCGGCCTTTCTTGCCCTTATTTGAGGCTCAGCAAAGACACAGAATAAGCAAGTGGTACAATTAACAATTAGTCAAGTCCAACCCTTTCCAAAAGGCACATGTTCTTTGTTGTTTGGACTACCTGGCTCAGGCAGGTGGACTGGACTCTAAGCTGCTCAGGGAGAAACTTGGGGAGACTAGGACTCAATCCTGGCACTCTAATCCCTTTTGCATCCCTGGGTAGAACATCCTCTTGACTTCTCCAAATCTAAAATGGAGCTTGCCAGAATAGATGATTTCATACTGTGTCCGTGGAGCCCTGTGGCCTCACAGAAGCATCAGAGCTGGAGAGGCTCAGCCACCAGCTTCAAGCACCCGCAGGGGACCAAGTCCTCCCATTTCATTCCCTGATAGATTCACACTGGGTTGCATTTGGTTCTGTTGTCATCTCCACTGGACCAGATGTGGTGCTCTGGGATTAGCCACTCCCTCTCAGGCTCCCCAGTTCTCTCTGACCCAGCAGTGGAGCTAACAGCTGTCTGCAAACTTACCCAGGCTGCTTGGCAGTTACATCGGGTATTGATGAAGCACCTCCTGCTGCCTCTATCTCCTCTGTCCCCAGTTCCACCCAAAAGGGGACTCAAGGTGCCCTTCTATAAGGAAATTTGTATTTTATTTGAAGAACTGAAGACTTTGTGACCCAAATGAATGGCCCTCTAGCTGTGGGGTCCAACTCTGAAAAGGAGGCCCCCTGGGCACACACCTGGCCCAGAATAGGAAGAGCACCCCAGCTCTACCTAAACCCCAATCTAGGAGTTTGGGGTAGTCTTTAACCTAGAATTAGAAGCACATATGGACTTGGAATGTAGCTCAGTGGCAAAGAACCCTCACATAGCGTGTGGGGCCTTCAGTTCAATTCCCAGCACTACAAAAAAGATGAAAAAGGAAAAGGTAAAAAAAGAGAAGCCTGGGAGGGAGGACTCTTTGAGACTCAGGAACCAGCGGCCCAGGGAAGCACTACTCCTACCCTTTCTCAGACCCACCACCCTGACTTCTGCCCCTCCCTGAAGGCCAGCACCCCCAGGAGCTTGCCTGGACTGCAAGTGGCATCCGGACGCAAATAGTGAGAGAGGTGCCAGGATAGGAGTCTGGGAAGAGAGGAGGGGAATGTCCCTCCACAGGAACTTCATGTCCCCAAATCTAAAGCTTGCCCTGACATCCAGTTGCACCTGTTCCACTAACACTGTCCTCCCCTGTACCTGCCCAGCAGCTGGAACCTCTCAGTTGAACACTGTTGGACACAGACCTAGAGGGGTTTTTCCTCCAGTTGCTGTTGGGACTGAGTTTAATATTGCAATTACGTTTTCTGATAAACCATTACTGACTTTAATAAAAGACAAAGGTCAAATTGGAACCCCATTCCCTTTTACTATAAGCTAATGTGTTATAGTTAGTATGTTTGGTTTGAGTTTTAAACCACTGAGTTGCAGCTCTGACGGAGCAGCTGGCAACTGAAACAGAGGGAAAGGTTTACATTTTGTTTTCTTTCCAAATGACCAGAAGCACGACTACTGATGGGATAACATCAAGCAAATAACATGACAGGAAAAGAAAAGGAATTGGGTCTTCACCAATCTCAATAGAAAAGTTCTAGTGACCTGAGACCTGAATTTACCAAATAACTTGGGTGAATTCACCCATGATCATGACCCCTAAGCCTACCTGAAGATCTCCCTGCAAACAGGCCTGGCACCAGGAAGGAAGTGGTGGAGGAGATAAGTCCCTGGGGTGGAGGAGATAAGTCAGTTGGCATCCAGTAACTCCTGCAACTGCCAGCAATTATGCATTCTACAGGGCCAGGCCTGTCCATCATGTGGCCTATTCTCCCTGCCAGGGGACCCCTCCTTATACCCATGACTGTATCAACTATACAGACCTGACCCCAGCCAAGAGGTTCAGTGGCTACATCAGACACCTTTTCTAGTACCAGTATTTGAACTGAAAATTATCAATGTTTGATAAGAGAAATTTTAGCTAAAAGGAGGCAAGGAGGTCATATTGGACAGAGAGAGAAAGAGAGATTTAAAAAAGAAAAGAAAAATTGGGCCTGGAGACATAGCTCAGTTGGTAGAGTGCCTGCCTCGCAAGCACAAGGCCCTGGGTCAATCCCCAGCACCACAAAAAAAAAGAAAAGAAAAGAAAAATAGAGGGCTGAGGGTGTAGCTCAGTGGGAGAGTGCTTGCCTAATCAACATAATACCTTGGATTCCATCCCCAGCACTGCAAAAAGGTAGAGGGAGAGAGAGAAAGAGACAGAGACAGAGAGGGAATGCATTAGGTACATACACAGAGGGGCAAAGGCCCCAGAGAGATGTCAGGGTGGAATGCTCAGAGAAGAGGAGATCCAGGTGCCAGCGCTGCATGTGGCTGTCCTTCCAGGTCCTAGCAATTCTACAGCTTGTACCGTCCTTACTGCACTGCCCTAGCACTGCAGAGGAAGAAACTGAGAAGCTGAGATTTTCAGTAACTTTTCCAAGGTTAAGCAAAGACTATCTGATTCCATGGACCTCATCACTTCCTGCTTTTTAAAACCCCAGTATCCCAGGTCAAGAGTGAAATCAGTAGGGGGAAGCTCTGGGATTTGCTCATCACTTGGGCTAGTTTTTCCTTTCATCCATTGAATGGTCTGTGTATCAATCTTTGGGTCCAAGCAACAGAAAAGAATAGAGAACCCAGAAATCTACCCATGCAAACAGACCCACATGGAATTTTTACAAAGGTGCAAAAGCAATTCAACAGAATAAGGACAAATTTTTCAGCAAATAGTGCTGAGTGATTTGGATCTCCACATCCCCCACCCCCACAAAATGAACTTTTCTACCCAAGTTTCAACCCTTATACAAAAATTAACTCCAAATGGACTTAAGTGTAAAATGCAAAATCCAGGAGAAAATCTCCAGGACCTAGAATAAAATAAGATATTCTTAAATTTGACACCAAAAGCATAATCCACAAAAGGGAAAACTATAAAAATTTTTACTCCCCAAAAAAACCTGTAAAAAGAATGAAAGGACAGATGTTGGAGACTATTATGCTAAGTGAGATTAGCCAATCCCAAAAATCCAAAGGCCGAATGGTCTCTCTGATAAGTGAATGATGATGCATAATGTGGGGTAGAATGATGGCAAGAATGGAGAAAGGATAGAGAGCATAGAGGGAAGGGAGGGGTGGGGTTTAGGGTGGGGGGGTAAGAATAATAACAGTATGTGTGACAGACATCATTGCCCTGTGTACATGTATGAATGCACAGATGGGGTGACTCTACTTTGTGTACAACCGAAAAACAATTGCTGTACTCCATATGTGTTCAGTAAATCAAAAAATTAAATAAAAAGAAAAAAAGAAATAAAATAAAATAAAAAGAATGAAAGGACAAGATGCACACTGAAAGAAGATATTTACAGCTCACATATCCAACAAAAGACATGCACTTAGATTATATAGAAAACTCAACAGCAAAAATATTTTTAAAAAATGAGAGAATAACAAGATACAAGTAGATATTTCCCTGCAAAAGATCTCAGAATGACAATACATAAAAAGATATTCAGCATCATCAACCATCAGGAAATGCAAATTTAAATCATAATAAGATATCACTACAGGCCTATCAGAATAGCTAAAATAAAAAATAATGATAAAACCACACACTAATGAATATGTTGTGAACTAGATCACTCCTATATTGCTCTTGGGAATGTAAAATGGTATAGTCACTCTAGAAAATAGTTTAGCACTTTCTTTTAAAACTAAATATGTACTTACCATGCGACCCAGCAATTGTACTTTTGGGTTTTTATCCCAAAGAAATGAAATTATACACTTAAGGAATGTTCCTAGCACCTCTATTAATTAGCAATAAAAACTGAGCACAATCCAAATTTTCTTCCATGGATGAATGGTCCAAATGGTACAGCATGAAATAGTATTTGCAGCCAAAACATGGAACAAACTAGTGATACATGCCACTTGGAAAAGTACTAAAAGAATTACACTGAGTGGAAAGAAAGGCAATCTCAAAAGTTATACTGAATAGGTCCATTGATGTGACATCCTTGAAATAACAAAACTATGGAAATATAGATCAGATTAGTGGCTTCCAGGTGTCAGGGTTTGAAAGAGGATAGGTGGACGTGACTTTAAAGAGAAGGTATGGGAAAGTCTTGTGCTGCGTGTTAGTCATTCATAACTCTGACCAAAATATCTGATAAGAACAACTTAAGGAAGAAAAAGTTTATTTGGGGTAATGGTTTTGGAGGTACCATCCATGGTTGACTGATGCCATTTCTTTGGACCCAAGGTAAGGCAGAATATCATGGTGGGAGGACATAGCAAAGGAAAGCTGCTCATCATGGCAGCTGGGGAGCAGAGAGAGAAAGAGCCAAAAACAAATATTGGCCAAGGCCACACCCCCTATGACCTACCTCCTCCAGCAATGTCCACCTGCCTACAGTTACCACCACTTATTCAAATTAATGATCTCATTCAAATTAATGATCTATCAAGTGGATTAATCCACTGATGACATTACAGTTTTCATAATCTAATCCTTTCACCTCTGAACATTCTTGCACTGCTTATCATATGAGTTCTTTGGGAGAAATTTTTAGATCAAAACTATTACATGCTAGAATAACTGTATATCTTGACTGTGGTTGTAGTTAGCTACACAAAATGTAAAATTACATAAAACCACATGCACATGCATGCACATACACGCCCACAAATGAGTGTTTATAAAACTGGTGACATCTAAATAAGGTCGGTGGACTATCCAATGTCAATTTCCTGGTAGCATGTTGTAATACAGTTATACAAAACACACTCATCATTGAAAGTTTATTAATTAATATTGGAGGAGGCTGAATAAAAGATACACATTACGCTCCTACATGTTTATTTTTTAAATTTTTTTAATTTTTTATTTTTTTGCAGATCCCCATGAATCAACAATTTTGAAGTAAAAAAATTAGTTCTTTAGGTGACATCCTTTTACAGGGACAAATAAGAAAAGTGTTTTCCAAAGACTCAAGCAACTGAATTTCTAGGTCAATTGCAAACCCTTGGAGTGAAATAATAGCAAACTATAGCCTGAGCATATGCAATGGGGTATGCTGGGGGAAATAAGAACCCCACTTCATATGGTCATGAACCTATTGACCTTTTTGAATAAATGTATACCTCCTTTGATGGGCAAGTTAGAGCACAAGTATGAATCTCCCCACCACAAAGTTTGGTGCTAATTTCACACCTCTTTTCCCTTCCAATACCATCTTCTCTTAGGCATATTCTTATATTATTTAAAACCATGGCCTCAAGTTTTCATCAGTGAGACTTCAGAGGACAAAGATATTTACTACTGACATCTTCCCGTTTCAGTGAGGTCTGATCCCACAGCTGACAACTTCTCCAGCAACATTATTGAGGCATTAGTGCATTTTCACAGTTAAGCACAGAAGTTGGGTTTCAGTTCAGAAGCTTGTTCCAAGGATAGAAATACTTTATCCCCTAGACTTGGCTAATTCCACTCTAATTAAAGTTAGATAGAACTCTTTGTAACTCCAAAAATAGAATAAAAAGAAAACTGCTCCAATTCCATAATGGTGCCCTAATACATCTGGTCTCCTGTAAAGCAAATGTTCTCAACAGAGACTTCTCACATCTTGATGGTGGTATAGTTTGAATATGAGGTATCCCCCTGAAGTTAATATGTGAGACAACACAGGAATGAACAGAAGTGAACTATTAGATTATGAGAGTTTTAACCTAATCAATGGATTAATCGATTTGATGGGTTAATAATTTAAATGGATTAATTGATGGTAATTTTAGGCAAGTAGGGCATGTTGGGAGAAAGTTGGCCACTGGGGGTCAATCCTTTGGGGATTATATTATCCCTGGATCTGTGCGTCCTGGCCACCATATCTGACTGCTTTCTTCTGCCATACCATTCCACCATGTCCTTCTGACTCACCTTGAGTTCAGAGCAATGAAGTCAGTCAACCATGGACTGAACCCCTGAAATCGTTAGCCTGAATAAACTTTTCCTCCTCTAAATTGTTCTTATCAGGTATATTGGTCACAGCAAAGCAAAGCTGACTAAAACAGATGGGGAGCTCTATCCATCAGAGCCATGTTCCTCTTCACTGACTTCACATCTTTTTTAAACATGAGTTTGAGTCCCTTTCTTCTACTGCTAAAAATAGCAATTGTAAGAATTCCTCTGAGTGTCTACTATGCCAGGTCTTCTCATCTTTCGTATCCTCATTTCGCTAAGATGCCTAGATTCATATGATAAAGTGATCTGCCCAAGATTGCATGATCATTAGATACCAGAGCTGGATTCTAACTCTGGAACAACCTGAGTTATTTTGAATGCATGCTCTCTTCACCATCCCATGGCCCATGTGCCCAACACTGTAGTGGATATTATGAAAATGAGAAGAAAAAAAACTAAGAGTGTTGGTTTAGCAAGTGCAACCTCACATATGCATGACCCCATGAAAAGATTCATTGAATTCAGGGTGTGTACACCAGATCATAAGACCAGGGAGTGGTCCTGGGGAAGGGGATGGGAGAGAATCAGCACCTTGGAAAATGG